>JALLBJ010000125.1:0-48234 GCA_036940105.1 Skeletonema potamos
AATTGGATTAGAACACATGATACTACCAGCAAATGCCATCCCAAAGGGGAGGAACCTCCATCAATCGATTCAGATGAAGACAGTAATTATTCGGGGATTATGACAATAGACACTGGCTATCATTCCAAGAATAACTAAAAAAAAATTGTATATCTCTACATATGTACCTGGAAACGTGGAGCTCCTCTACTCGTGTACTTTAGCTTGAAGAATGCCCTCATTTATTGTAAAACAAGCATGTTTTGGGGCATTTCTTTAAGCCACAACCCTGACACTTCCCCGATGCCGATTTGGTAGACTTCATTTGCTGCTCTTTCTTCAACATGGCCTCCTGCTTCTTCTTCTCTTCCTCCTCCAAAGCAAGCTTTTCTAGCAGCCGTTGCGCTTCCATTGCTTCTTTAAACTGCTGTCGCTCCACTTCTTCTTTCTTGCGTAGCTCTTCTTCTGCTCTCCTTTCATCTTCAAGAGCATCTTCAATCCTTTTCTGCTCCGCCTCCGCCTCATCAGCTTCCGCTTGCATAATCGCTTTTACAGCATCCTCTATGTCAGCATGACCCAATGCTCTTGTCAAAGCTTGCAGCGCACTCAATGCTACATCTCTGATATCTTCAAACTGTACATTTTCTACAACTTTTTTCAATTCTGGGACCAAAAGCGGTCCAAATGGTGCAACAGCGTTGGGCGAATCAACCAACCGGGACATGTTTTCGATGACAACACAGCAAGAGCGCTTTCTCACAGCATTCTTCTCCTTCAGACCACGACTGAGAATGGGGCATAGGATAGCCAAAGTAGACGAGTCAACCGTAGCTACGAACGTGGTAGCCATGAGCTCCTCCACAGCTTTGTACGTATCGATAGGTTTTGAGATTGCATTGACAACTGCTGGGATGGCGGGCGAAACATCAGGGTTCTCGTTTGTTTGGCACACCGCTAATAGGGCTTGATTTGCCGATTTTGTAACCTGCGGTTTAGTGTCCCATACTTGAGCAGTTACTGTAGGAATGATCTTCGGCAATAGTCGTGAAACATGTTGGGGAGAACGCTCTGCCACCTGGCTCAACCTATCTAATGCAGCTGCCTTCACCCTCCATTCAGGACTGTGGAGTGCCTCAAAAATTACAGGAACAATAAGACGAGAAGCCGCCAATGGATTGGCCACAGATACAATTGCTACAGCGGCATCTTCTGCAGCCTCTCGGATAGATGAAGAACTCGATCCACATTCATCAAGGGCTGCAGCTAGCATTGGAACAACAAACGGCTCTACCGATTTCAATCCCAACTCACAAAGCGCACGTAGCAATAGTAAAGCTCCCTCTCGTGAATTTGATGGTGTTGTCTTTCCACGCTTGGAATCTGTACCAATTGTCGAGGTACCGATAGTCATATTAGAAGGAAAGTCATCCGTGTAGGCTCCAGCGCTGTCCATGCTCGCGAGACTAACCGCCGAGGCAATCTTCCTCATACCACCACCAGGATTAATCCCAGCACCTGGGCCATTTCCAAATACTGCGCCGATTCCAAGTGGAAGCAATGTCTTTTCAATTTCTGCCAAAACTCCATAACGTTTCAATACAACGACAGCTCCAAGCTCTCTGACTAAGATCGCAAGATCAGCTGCAGCAGCACCACGAGATTGCGTAGTTGACGCGGTGTGTGGCTTGGCGATTCCTTCGTGAAAAGTAGCACGTTCTCCAAAACAATGAGGAAGGAACTCATTCAATGTCCGGTCCTTCTGCTGAGCTTCATCCAATGATAAGAATTTGGTTAACGAATCTGGGTGGTTCAGTTCGCTTCCTTTCAGTTTGGGTGCAACGGAGCCACGCCTTTGTACTGGTTTTGAAGCAGCAACAGAGGGCTTTTTAGGAGCAACAGCTTTAGCGGCCGGCTTCTTTTTGATGCCCACCTTGTGAGTGGTAGAGGCACTAATAGAGGCCATGTTGTGTAGATAGTATGGTCTCGGCAGAAAGTTTTTTTGTGAGCTCTTTTTTTTCTCATTTTTGTGGAGAGGTCGTCGTAGTGCGTGGCTGACGACCGTCGGGAGGGGGACGGACGCGATGCTTTACATCATACCTCGCTCACCCCGACACACACAGACACGAAGCAGCAACGAAAGAGACATTTAACCATTTCATATCTACAGTTACGGCATCACAAATACATCCACACCCACACGTACTATTTCTCAAGGTTGACTTGCAGTAACACCCATCCAGATAAATTACCTTTCCCTAAATCCTCAAGCAGCTCGGGTGCATTCATCTCGGACCATCGCTTTTTCCTAGCTTCTCGCAAACCTTTTGTCTTCGCTAGCTTGCTCGTTCTAATCTTTAATCGAGCTTCCCTTTCTTCTTCTTCTCTTTTCGACTTTTCTGCATTTCTTGCATCGACCTTTGCTTTCTCCTTTGCCTCGAGCTTGTCCCAATATTCCTCTATTGCTTTTTGCTCCTCTTCGTGTGCATTTTTCAGCGCCTCTACAGTTACATCCAAAAATTCCACGTTGCAAGACTTCTTGACAAAGTCAACCACAATTTGTGGAGAAAGGTCCATAGCTGAAGAGTTTGACAAAGTAAAAGAACGATCACCAATCCGGTCCGCCATAGGAGCAAGAGCTTCTGTGTAACTCTTCAATGCCTTGACCCCAGATGCATTTTCTCCCTTCCACTCCAATGCACACCAGAACTGCCGTAAACCAAAATCTCCAGCGAATGACACACGAGCCAAACCAAATAGCACTTTATCATTGTGGTCACGATGTACAACCTTTGCAAGTTCCATGACGCCCCCAGAACCACCATCTTCTATTATGAGATCCTCTTTGGATGCCTTGAAAAGAACCCAGTTGTATGGGGCGCCGAGAAGAGGCTCCCTCACTATTTTAAGAAGTTCAGGCCCACTGGGGACACCATCAGCGCCTTGAATGTTCAAGGCATGTTTGTAGGCAGTTAAGCCACCGGTATCTGCAATTCGCATCGATCGAAATTGTGCTGCTCTTTGTGAAACCTTGCTTTTGGGCGAATCTGGCGTCTCCACTTGATACACTTCATCCTGATGTGCTTCTCCCAGAAGAGTGAGAATACGATTTCTTGTCTCGATCTTGTTAAAATAAACAATAGGATTGAGTCCATCAACATTGCAAAATCTCTCACAAAATGATCCGATTTCATGCAAATGATTCTTGTAATTGTTCACCTCAGTGTAATGAGCGTTTGTACCTGAATATTGTATTGATATGGGAGTGAGTTCCGAATGATGCTCTTTTGAATCAGTTCTCAGGTAAGCCTCATCATCCAACATCTCTTCGACAGAGGTGGTTATGATTCCAAATAATACTTTGTTCGTATCCAAAGCTTCGACCATATCATCGTAAAGATCACCGTAGGAGAATACTTTGATTTTTTCGGCAGCTTTTTTCATTTCCTGTTCTCTTACCTCTACTGCCCTAACTTTGTTTGCGGCGACTTTCTTCTCGACCTCGTTGCGTTCTTCTTCCGCCTTGGCAGCAGCTGCCTCATTGGCAGCTGTTATGTCCGCTTCTTTGAGAGAACTGGCATTTTCTTCTTGTTCTACTACATGCCCACTTTCGATGTCATCGCCGGAAAAAGCATCCAAAATGATTTCAGCGTCGTAATCACTAAACGTAACTGATCTATCACCTGAAATGACATCATCGCGATCACTAAAGGTGACGGATCTATCACTGAAGGTTACCGATTTATCATCACCTGAAACAGCCTCAGCGTCACGAATGAATTCGGCATCTTGAACACTGAACGTCACTGATTTTGCATCTTCCTGATCTTCCCTCAATTCCCTGTTCATGTCTACGTCCGCCGCAAAGCGCACGCTTTGTGGTGACGCAATTGTCGTCTTCGTATCATCAAGAGAAGCTTGTGGAGCAACGGCCATCCCCTCATTAACTTTATCCGCATTGTCAAAGGAAATTTGAAGCGGGACAATTTCTTTCATCTTGTTAGGGCTGCTATTTTTACTTTCCTTGACATCAGAGCCAACACCATGCAACATTTCAACCTCCATATTACGGAAGGCCAAAATCCATCGTTTGAATTCCTTGGGACCATTGGTGACAAGCAATGTCCGCTGTTCTGCCCCCTTACTCCTTCCCTTCCCCGTAATATAAAAACTATTTGCAACCGAGTCCGCCCGGCCTGCGAGGTCGGACGCGTTCACAATATCTAACGTGCACTCTCCAATATGGTCGCAGAGGACTTCACTCTTCATTTTGCTATTGGCGTCTGCGCCCCCCTCTGGTTTATCACGGTAATACACCAATTTTCCATCTGAGTAAAGTACAAAATATCGCATGACCCACTTACTTCCAAGGAGGCCAGATTTAGACTTTCTCTTCATCATCATGCCCTGCATAGCGATGTCAGCGGAACTCATGTTGATGCAAACAAATAGATGTGGAAGTTGGCTATGGGTCACTGCGACCAATCGAGTAATTTGAATACTTCAAGTTTATTGAAGCACTGACTAAGTATTTTCACTGGCCAATTAGAGTTGTTTCCGGTTGAGGCGCTGCTGGTTCTGCCCTCGGACTCAATGGCTGTAGGCAGGATAGTAGATACCTCTTGCTAATTGAACATTTCCTACTACAGATAGTAATTTTTGTCGCTGTTATTACTTCTCAGTATGCACCTATCTACTACTATTTTAGCACACACATTATGATGTACGGTTCGGTTCAATTTTGTCTGGCCAATAAATCTCGTCGTTTCGAGTCTTTCTCGCTACTAAGTTAGCAGAGATGTAGCGTAGATAGTTGGTAGTACTATCTATCTCACACTCAAACCTATCTACATACTCCATACCATACTTTTAGATACTTATTCCACACAGAAAACAGCAAAAAGAATTCCGCCAGATACCATAGAACTGTGAAGTGGTTAGCTTCGTAGCTTGGTGGTCTGCGTGAGTCTGTGGTTGAGATTTGAGATGGCATCAAACAAAAGGCGTCAACCATGAAGCAAATACAAGCATTCCCGTCCACACATCCGCGACCTCGCATCACTAGCAGCAGCATACTATCCATCGGCGTCATCGCTACAGCACTGGCCTACGTATCACCATATCTTTTGCTCATTGTCACCGCTATTCTCTCCTTAACAATTCCTTACGCCTTTCGTGAAAATGATGATGGAGAATCACGCCGACGTCTATGGGCTGATTTTGAGAAGAGGCTAGATTTGCCGGAAGCGATGAAGTGCAAGGATGTTGATTTAGAAGAAAAGTATTGGACGAATAATCGTGGCATGTGTCTATTAACATCTGTCATGGCGCCCAAAAACAATCAGCAGGTTAAAGGTGTTATCTGTTTTTGCCACGGATACATGGACAATGTATCTTTCCTGAAGCGTGTTGAATATCAACGATTTGTTAAGAAAGGCTTTGCCGTTGTAATGATCGAATACGAAGGACACGGTCGAAGCGACGGGATAAGTACGTTTATTCCATGCTGGAATACTCTTATTGAAGATGTAGAGCAATACTTCCGCGAGGTCACCAATGCCAAGTTTCCAAACAAGAAGAAATTCCTCATGGGCGAGTCTATGGGAGGTGCTGTTGCATTTGATGTCATGTCCAGGAACCGGTCGGAATATGAGGGAGTTCTCTTTGTTTGTCCAATGGTCAAGGTCTCCATCGCGCCACCAAAAATTGTTGTTGATAGCCTACGAGCTCTCTTGGGAGAACCAGGAACGGTTAATGCATTTAGTATGCTGCCACTGGCACCATCTAAGGGCAACATTCCTGATTTGAGTTTTAAGAATAAGGAAAAGATGAGGCTGGCCATCAGTGCTCCTACTTCATATGGAAGAAAGCCTAGGTTGGGAACGGCAAGGGAGATTCTCGAGACTACCGAGCGTATTTCCAAATCAGTCAGCAACTTTGATGCTCCTTTCATCATTCTTCATGGACTGTCTGATTTCGTGACCTGCCCCAAAATGTCAGAAGACTTCTACAATGAGTCATGCTCTAAGGACAAACAAATCAAATTGTACAAAGGAATGTACCATAACCTAACCTGCGGTAACACAGAAGAAGAGGTTGAAACGGTGTTCAATGACGCTATTTCATGGGTACTCGAGAGGAGCAAAAATCCTGTTGAAGACTTTATTTCGAAGTTCCCTGGAATTTAGAGATGCTAAGAGATAATGTATTGTGTGAAATGAGACTCATGCCACAGTCACTGTAAATAAAAAATAATGATGCGGATGCTTGCTAAGCTGAGTTCCAGTGATTTGAGAAGTACTGGGATGGTATGGTGTGATGAAAATTGTTTAATCAAGCCAAACTGTAAATAATTGATATTCTCCTCGTTTGATTGCTTGCGATTTGATAAGTATTTAAGGTCACTGTCTATGTGGACAATAAATACCATGGCATGAGTGGCTGGATATTATGGTACCATATGGTAGTAAAGGTAGATAGATGTGTGAGGTATCTACGGATTAATAGTACAACAATCCTTAAGTACAAAGTTAAGTAAATAAGTAGTCTAAAATAGATAGATAGATAGATAGATAGAGAGGTAAGTAAGTATGGTAGCCTCCTACCTCGCCTCCGCCATACTTAGATATCCGCCATCCCACACATCACCTACCTTCTTCTACATCAACACAAGTAGCAATATTGGAGCAGGTTGCCGTCACCGTATGGTATGTGCCGTCCATCTCTTTGCAAGCTACACAAGCTATCGTAGGGAGAGTAGTGGTGGCGTCATCGGAAAACAGAAGCAATGTGCCCGCAGATAGGAAACGCTGCGGCAAAATTGACTCCTTCTCTATCATCCACATCAAGCAATCGTAAGAAGAAGAGAAAGAAGAGTGCAAATGCCCCTTCCAATAGTTATTTGCCGAATGATGGTGACGGGGGTACCATTCTACACTCCAAGCTCTCCTTGAAGAAGCAACTTAGTCTTAAAAAATCTTGCAGGCAAACTCCTTGGTATGACACAAATGAGCTCATCGAAACTGGTAGTGCATTGTTGTTGTCACTAAAACTGTTTCCGACCCACCATTATGGTCAACATCAACAATACACAACAACTCCCGAGGGGCTGACACCAGATGAGCACACTCAGCTTCAATTGGCATTACGACGCGTTGCAGTTTGGAGAGGTCACTCGGCGAGAGGGCGTCTCTCTCATGCCGTAGACATATCAGCTGGCCTGGCTGGTTTGCTCCTAAGTGATGCAGAGCGTACATGTCATAGTAATGCTACTGGCAATAATCCATATCAGCTACGCAATTCATATTCCACACTTCTACTTCGATCTGTCAATGGGCTTGCAGATACATACAGACATCAGAGGAAATCTTCTCTTTTATCTGTTTCTCACTGCTGCGCCCTTGCAGGATTGCCGTTGTGGATTGTTGACATTCGTCATGATGCAAGCCACAACGACTTGCCCAGTTTGGGCTTGTGTAGAATTGGTGCCATCGAGACTTTACGTTTCTGGAAGACAAGATACTGGGATACTTTAGATAGCAAAGTTTGGGGAAAGAAGAGTGAAACTGGCAACACAGAAAGCGATGATGTAGGAATTTGTACATTTGCATTAGATTGTCTTGTAAGGTATCAACGAGCAGCATTTCTAGAAGCCAAAGAGAGGGAGTCCTCGGGACGAATTAAAGATACAAAGGCTAAAAGTGCTAAGCGACAAATGAAGGAAGAAGGTGAATCTAACCAAATTGATCATGAAACGGAAGACCTCCTTCTCCTTCTAGACGAACCTAAAAGAGTCGCATCTAAACCTATATGCGGTGATCACATCGCAGGCAGTAACAACCCTTTTGCAATTCTACACGGTGATAAACCAAAAAAGAAGAAACCAAAGAAAGATCCCGAGGAAAAGAATGATCCCGAAAAAGACGTCGTTGTCGCAAACGAAACAGAGCTTACTTCAGGCAACAATGAATTTACTACAAGAGCTGTAGCGAACAAGTTACAACCTTCTTCGAGAGATTGCGCTGCAGAATTTGTGAGAGAGGTTCCAATGGATATTGCGATATCAACAGCTATCAAATTTTTAGTATGGGGCATCGGCGACGATGACTTGATGATTCATCAAGGGCCAGCAATCCTTTCAGGACAGGCTGGACTGTTGATGACACAAGATGTGGATGTTGTATTCGACAATCTGCGTGCGACTTATGATCCTCTGATTATAGCTATAACAAATGCCTATCCTGGATTCGTGTCAGCCCTCTGTGTGCATTTGATTGACTCCATTCTTTGCTTAGACAGCGAAATAGGAAATCAAGATGAACGCTCGTGTGCTGATGCAAGTCTTGTCTTTAACGGCAGTGAACTTGACCTTCACCAGGTCTCGTGCAATATTCAGTATCTATCAAAGTGGGTGCGTTACATCCTCTCGAGGGAGTTTCACATGCATTTTAATCGATCTGCAGCAATGTATACTGACGAAGCAAAATCCGTGTTGGTTGCATCTCAAACAGGAGAAAAACGTGAGTTTCAGTCACAGCCTATTGATTTGAAGAAGAAAGGGAGAAACAACTGGACTCAGAACCAGCTTAAATTTATGCAGAGTCCGCTACAGTATACAACTTTCTTCCGGAGCTTGGGAATTCCGATGAATTCTGTTTGTGATAGACTCGTTTCGCACCGAGATACGTACTTCTGCCATAATGACAGCGTTGTAGGAAAGTTGTTGCATTTGTTTGAGGGCATACTAGGGGAAAATCGTGTTGTATCAATGGGACTAGTTGTCCAAAGCGAGACGAACGATGCAGGCGATTACACGTGTGTAGCTGATGCAACTGAAGTCGAACGAGAGACAGCACGCCCAGCAGCTGACAAAAGCGCAGAAGCGGTAGCATCTACTGACACCACCTTGACTGCAAAAGACATGTCATTAGAAGATATTGAAGCATTTCTACGCAGTGCAACAACTCCCGAAGATAATTGTCCAGGGGCAGGAACAAATGACCCTGACAATGTTGAAGATCATCTTGCATTAAGATCAACAATTGAATCTTCGAATGGAATCAAACCGTGGACTCTCTGCAAGTCTTGGGATTCGTGCGCCATAGGAAGTATGCCCGGTTACCCAGCTTAGAAAACTGCTATGAAGTGCCATCGTCATTTTCAGAATCGATTGATGGAGGTTCTTCACCGGGAGGATGACATCTACTGGTTGTATCATGTTTTCTAATCCAATGAGGTCCAGGGTGACAAACCTGGACGCAAGACTGTTTGACGCCGGTATACAGCTCTAGCTGCTCCGCCATCTTGGGATTCTCTAGCTCTACCTCGACATATGTCAAAGATAAATGTTTCAGTGCAAATTCTCTAATCTTTTGTGTGTGCGCTTCGTAAAATTCAACCCAGTAATGCATTTTCTTCCTGGGAATTTCTCCGTAAACAGAAGCGAACAAATCAGCCCAGTACTCCATTCCTTCCCCGTCCAAACTACCATCGAAGTGACATGATCTTTGACCCCATGCCTTTAAAATACTTCCCCAATTTTCGAAACTATTGAACCAGTTAGTTGTGTTGCGCGTCACCAGCATTATTGTTCCTCCGGGATAGTGCTTTGCGATGTTCTCGAGTCCTCCATCATGAACACTAGCATAGTAACATGGAGGACCTTGCAGCCCGATATCAAAGATGACATCGACTGGCTTGATCACTCCTGTATTTGTTCGTTCGGTATTGCATCCTTCCATTGGAGGTTTGTCTGCCAAGTGATTCTCCATCATGCATATACCTATACGCCCGTCCTGCGTCGCAGTATGTTGAGAAGTAATGCCACCACATTTGAAATATTCGCTCATCGTCAACGTCGCAGATTTGGGAAAGTTGAGTCCTATGATTGGGCGAGGTAGAGTCACTTTATCTTCTTTGTATTTGTCTTGCTCCCATGGCAACGGGATGTTCTTCTTTCTTTTCAAAGCAATGTAGTCTGTCATGAACTCCTCACTTGTCTGATACCTTATAGGTGATGGTCTTGGAAGCGACCAGGGCAATGGCTCGAAGTTGTCTTTTGTATAGTTGGAATCATGGTATCTTGGAAGTGGATTTCTATTCCTTCGTCNGCAATGGCTCGAAGTTGTCTTTTGTATAGTTGGAATCATGGTATCTTGGAAGTGGATTTCTATTCCTTCGTCCCGGTTTCCTTGGCGTATCATGACGCCGATTGCTTTCCCTTTTTACATTCTCAATTTCATCTGGAGCCCATGTCATGTACTCAGTCGCATCGCTGTCGAACAAACCGCGTTCGCTAAAATCTCTTTGAAACAGTGACAGCAAATGATGGAATTGAAGGCCAAGAATGAAAGAGATGGCCGAGACAACAATCAATCGGAAGCTAACGGTCCCTGATGTACGTGTGTTGGGTTGATCCATCCCTAAATGTGCTTAATCGATTCAGATTCAAGAAGCTATCCTTCAATTTAATTCTACCCAAATCAACAGCTTCTTCAAATAATAATAGAGCAACTTCGGGTTTGATTTTCAGCTTAGATCACCTTCTGGCAAGAAACTTGTCTCGATCGCATTGGGTTTGGCATTTAAAAATATCTACTGCCAAGTTGCACGCGGGAAAAATTCTCTATGTTGAAATCATGATGTGTACTCTTGCAGATATTATGCATTTAGATGCGCCATTTGAATTCCTACGTTGAATCGGTATGTTTTGCCCCGTAGGCTTCTCTCTTCTCCTTTTATTAAAGCTAGAGCAAAAGTGAGTGCATTAGCAATGCTCATGTGGTATCTCGGTGTTTTTTTTAGGTTTGGCCGCAAATAATATGTTATTATGATCCCTGAGATAGAGGAAGACGATCCTGGTATTTATTTTTGCATACTTAACAGCCAGGGCAGGAAAATAGATTTTTCACTTTGTGTGTGGGCCGCAGCCAGGCAGAGATTTGCCGCTTTTTCCGTACTACTGATAGGGTCTTCACATAGTTCCGTACGGTCTGCACTTGATTGAGCGATGCGATGGACTTGGACCTTCTCGGGCGCGTGGAGCGAGATGAGAGAGGAGCAAATAAACATATCAAGCACATTTTGGTGTAGAAAATCAGACATTAGTCGCTTTACCTGACTTTCTTTGTAACCAATTGGTCACTCTTTTTCTTCGAGATGCTTTGGCAGGAACCGAACTTTCTGCCTTCGCCAGAATATTACTTTGCTCGAATTCTACTTCCGATATTTTCGCAATCTCTTTCTTTACTCCGTCAAAGTTGTCTGTATCAATCTTGATAACTTCACCATTAGAACGATCCGTCATGTCTCTAGCAGGGGGACTTGGGCTCACACCGATACCCCAAAATCTTCCATCAAGTCTTTCCTCCAACTCCTTTTCCAATCCACCAACCATGACTTCCAAAACCCCATCCACATTATAAGCGCCTTTATTTCTGGAATTGCGAAGTTCCTCTACCACGTTGACGACCACTGTCAGCCCAAAAGCAAGTACCCCGAACATGTACGATTGAAGCACAAGAATATTAGGTGCGATCGCAGAACTTCCTGAGCCACAAACAGGAAATGTCGCAAGAACAATCACTGTCAAAAGACGCAGTAAATAAATATGAAGCAAAGGAAGCTTGTTTTGCAACGCAGCACATCGCTCTGCTCGTGCTTGACGCAACGATTTCACTGTTTCGTATACAACTCCAGGAAGACCCACTGATGTAGCATATAAAATAGATTCCAAAGGATCATCTCTCGGTAAACGTGACGTGAGCAATTTTGGATCCTTCACGGACAGCATCTTCAAATCATCTTGTACATAATCATTCATCCGTGACAAAAGGGACGGATACAACCCCGGTCGACCATACGTCATCAGCGATATTTGCTCCAGCAGTGATTTTGCTTCAGTAACTTCGTCAAATAACGCGTAGAAAATATTTTCTTGTTGTTGATACATGAAGTAGTACGTTTGTCCCACAAGTATTCCGAAAAGTAAAGCACATGTTGTGAGGATGTTTTGAACGTATTGAGAAAGATCATTTGATAGCACCGTGAGGACTTGATCATTGTAGAGTACGTTGCTGTCACCATATGTCGTGGAAGGGAGTTGAACCAGCCATTGAGCCATTGATGGATAGACAGATGTGGCTACGGCACCAATGAAAATACTCGGAAAGATAACACGAACGATTGTGCGAACCTGATATGAGAGGGGGGTTAGGGTGTTGGTAGCTTGGGCAATAACATCTAACGTTGAGCCAGGCGAGTATGATTCCAAGATGTATTTCGATGCCTTTCCCACATCGTTACTCAACTTTGTATTATCAGAGTTACCAATATCACCCTCTATATTTTGTTGCTGCTGTAAAGATTGTTCTACAAATCGATCCGAGATCCAGTTTGCAATGATATCAACTGGGTCTGATATTGTGGCCAGTGAACCTAACGATAGTGGTGTAAAAGAAGACGTTTCAGATGCACCATTATTTTGTTGTCTGACTTCATCAACGGCGTCTGATGCGAGGCTAGCAAATTCATAATCAGAATCGTCAGAAGGAAAAAGACCCCCCGCTTTATCTGCACGTGTTGCAGACAATACTGAATGTGATAGTGATGAAGTCGGTGCAGAGTCAAGAATTTTGTTAGAAAGTGACGACCGTCTAGATGAGTTTATCGGCGTAGCCCGATGTGCAAGAAATCGGCCGACAAATGAACACCGTCGATGTTTCGGTAGCGCCAGTGCATGGGCAAATGTGAAAGCCGGCAGGATCAAATGCATTGTGCTAGCTTGTTATCCCATATCTTTTTAGCACAACTTCACAACATGATGTGAACATCTCTCGAACTGAAGAATAGCTGACACAAAGGGGGCAGGTTTCAGCCCTTTTTCCCCTCTTCTCCGAAACAAATATTATGTACTCTCGCTTTCCACGTGAAAGCTCATCGACGCACGAGTTTGTTGTTTGTTGCTGTCAACCATTACAGAGATTCAGTACATAACCATAGTTCAACCGTTCCACAAAGTGAGGACAGGAGAACGACGACAATGAAGGGGATTACCGTCACATCAGCTGCGGCGGCAGCAGCTTGTTGCCTTGCAGCAACAACTGTGTCTGCATCACTTCCATCACCTACCACTACTGGAACATTTGGAATTGTGAAGAATCATGCATTTGCCGGATTGAATTCACGAGGTGGAGCTGTTGGTAAGTTAACTGTTGTGAATAGCAATCTCTAACATCGTTGTTTTGTCCTTGAATATTGTTAATGCGACCAAAGACGGACGTCGGTAACTAAAACCGTGGCAAGTGTTTATTTGATGAATGAGTCTCATTTCCAACACATTTTCTTTTCATACATGCCCAAACATAGAACCAGCGAGGAAGAAGTCATCCAGCAAAAAGAAGAAGAAGAAGAGTTCATCATCTGAGGCAGAACCCAGATCTGCGGCTGTATCCGCAGCCACATCCAAGAAGGCAGCAGCAGCGCCAGTCAAAAATGCAAAGAAAGTGGAATCTGTAGCATCGAAAGATAACTCCAAGGCTATTCTAAACGTTGCCAAAGGAAAGAACTCGATGCATGTTTTCCTTTATGATGCAGAAGATGGACACACCGTTGTAGGTATGACTGAATCGGCCATGGAAGATATGGGTATATTTGATGGAGACACTGTGTCTATCAAAGGAAAGCGCGGAAAGAAGACAGTTGCAACTGTGGCCATGATTCCTGATACGGATGTTTCAGCGCTGGATGCTTCAGTGGTAAAGGCTACCGCAGATGGAACGTACTCAGGTGCTATTGGAATGACGAAGGATGCGATGAAGAATGCTGGTGTTCGTGCTGGAGACGCAGTGACTGTTGCCCCTGCTCCGGAGATCAAGTTTGGAAAAGCTGTGCTAATTCTACCATATGGTGACTCAGTAGAATCGGCAGGGATTGGTGCATCAGAGACAGATAGTTTGTTCGAGACATACCTTCGTCCTTACTTTGAAGGAAAGTTCCGCACGCTGCATAGGGGAGACTCATTTCAAGTGAATGGTCCCAAGGGACTCATCGAATTTCAGTGCGTTGAGATTGACAGTGTAGAGGTTGATGGTGACTCTGCATGCGTTGTTGTGGATGATACCGTGATTGAGTGCGAGGGTGAGCCCATCGACAGAGACGATATTGATGATTTGGCTGATGCTGGATACGATGCTATTGGTGGTGCATCCAGCCACCTTGCCGCAGTTCGTGAACTTGTCGAACTTCCTCTCAAACACCCAGAATTGTGGACGAAACTTGGAATCAATACTCCCCGCGGAGTTCTGCTCACTGGGCCATCTGGTTGCGGTAAAACGGCGATGGCACGTGCAGTGGCAGCTGAGACAGGTGCCTACTTTTTCGTCATCAACGGACCAGAGGTCATTTCAAAGAGGGCTGGTGAGTCCGAAACAAACTTGCGACGAGCCTTCGAAGATGCCGAAGCCAACGCAGCTGATTACAATGGCGCCATCGTCTTCATTGACGAAATTGATTCAATTGCTCCTCGACGTGACAAGGCAGGAGGAGAAGTTGAGAAGCGTATTGTGAGTCAGCTTTTGACTTTGATGGATGGGCTTAAACCAAGCTCAAAAGTTGTCGTCATCGCCGCCACCAACCGTCCTAGCGTGATTGAACCCGCACTTCGACGCCCTGGGCGCTTTGATCGTGAGTTGGATATGGGAATCCCCGATGAGAAAGGCAGGCTTGAAATTTTGCAGATCAAGACACGTGACATGCGCCTGGGTAAAGATGTTGACTTAGAAATACTGGCTAGGGGAAGTCATGGTTTCGTCGGAGCTGATCTTCAACAGCTTTGTATGGAAGCTGCCCTTGAATGCATCCGTGAAAAAATGGGTCTTATTGACTTTGATAAGGACAGAGTTGACAAAACAATCTTGGATAGTATCATGGTAGATATGAAACACTTCGAACATGCTATGGGCGTTGTGCACCCTTCGTCTTTGCGAGAAAGCGCGGTTGAAGTGCCTGATGTTCACTGGGAAGATGTTGGAGGTTTGGAGAATGTTAAGCGTGAGCTTCATGAAACTGTCCAATATCCAGTTGAGCATGCTGACAAGTATATCAAGTTTGGAATGAACCCTTCTAAAGGAGTGCTCTTTTACGGGCCTCCGGGTTGCGGCAAGACACTCTTGGCCAAGGCAATTGCAAACGAGTGTGGTGCTAACTTTATCAGTATCAAAGGACCAGAATTACTTACTCAATGGTTTGGAGAATCAGAGGCCAACGTACGTGAACTTTTTGACAAAGCACGTGCTGCGTCCCCGTGTATTCTCATGTTTGACGAAATGGATTCAATTGCCAAAACAAGAGGTGGAGGAGGTCCAGGAAGCAGTGAAGCAGGAGACCGTGTTATTAACCAAATTCTTACCGAAGTTGATGGTGTCGGTGCACGTAAAAACGTCTTCGTGATTGGAGCAACCAATCGTCCCGATATTATCGATCCTGCCGTTATTCGGCCCGGTCGTCTGGATCAGCTAATCTACATTCCCTTACCAGATCTTGAGAGTCGTATTGCTATCTTTAAAGCAGCGCTTAGAAAGGCTCCAGTTGATCCTTCTATTGATATCGAGGTGCTGGCGCGTTCAACACATGGGTTCAGTGGAGCTGATATCACTGAGATTTGTACGTCAGCATCTAAACTTGCAATTAGGGAAGCCATCTTAGCTGAAGAAGATAGGTTGAAGAGGGTTGCAGCTGGTGAGATTGACGAAGACGAAGGAAAGATGAACCCCAATGATATGATTATCACGAAGCGTCATTTCAACTTCGCCATGTCAAAAGCTCGTCGTTCAGTGAGTGAGCAAGATCTCACCCTATTTGAGGAGTTTGCAGAGAAACAGAAGGCTGTGAGAGGGGAAGCAGCGACAAACTTCAAGTTCGATGACGCCACTGGCGGAGCATCTACCGAAGATGGAAACGATGACAACGGGGGAGATGATTTATATGAATAAATAGAAAAATGAATAATGATCGCTATTGAGCTGAGCAATCAGGGTCTACAGCCACACGCTTCAATTAAACTAGAAAGTATCTTTAAGATCGTCGTCATCAAAACCTAGCGTGATGCTATCAACCATCACCGAACCCGTGAGAGGACATTCAGCAGCAATTAAACCATTCATTTCGTTCTGGAGTTCTTCCATCTCAAAGTTATCTTTCGCTTTCTCCATGGAGGATCGGCTGCCAGCCTGCAATCTTCGCAATCGTGCCAGTTCTTCGTCAATGGATTTCACTCGGTCCCGTTGCTTTTGATTTAAATGAGGTAAGACTTCACGTTTCAAAGCTTTCTCTAACACAACATAACCAGATGGGAATGCGTAAAAAGGTTCTTTGGACTCCATCACATACTTGTTTGTAAACGCACAACGTGCATTGGTCCGAACCTGGACTCCCACCGTTCTCAAACGACTGAGCTCATCTCGGAGGGTATCACATGTTTGATCGCATTCGTTCATTTCCTTGATATAATGCTCAATCTTCGATGAGTATGACGCCAAAGAGTCACATATTTCGTCCTTGAACTGGTCGATTTGTGCAAAGTCTGGCAAAAACGGTAAGACATCTTCAATGGACAAGACGTCAGGGCCACAATCTTTCAGAACAGCAACAACTCTAGCCACAATATCTTTCCCTTCTCGTGAGGTTCCATGGGCTGCAGCGTTTCTTGCAATCATGAGCCAAAGTCGCTTCTTCTCATCCTTGTCTTCACTTTTTCGCGCTAGCTCTCTAGCTAGAGACGGGTCAACTTTTAGAGCGAGTTCAACAGCTTGCTGTCTCATTCCGACAAAACCCATATATAGCTTGACTGCTGACCGAAAGTGCCTACCAGTTCGCAATATGGTCCGAAGTGCATGTGATTTGTCCAACGGAGACGACATCTCTTCCTGCGTTTGCTTCAGCATCAGCTCGCTGATACCTCCAGAGTTTAAAGACGATGATGTTGAGGGCGGAACATGAGTAGAAAGGAAACGAAACAGAGGTCCCTCATCATTCATTGCAGCATATAGCGAAATCAAGTAGTTGAAGACAGCACGGCTTCTACTGCCTTGCGCAATCACCCCTTCAAGATACTTGATAGACGCATTCTCGTCGTCAACAAAGGTGCTATCGTAATTCTCTTCTGCAAGAGGATTTTTCATTTCAGCTCTCTTTCGTTCGTACTGCATGAATGCAGGGAGAAGTTTCGTCTCGCTCAGCCCTTCTGAGTAACGGGCCAAAAAGCTCTTTGCTGCAGCCATCGGAGCGCGTGATAACAACACCGTCGCATGCTTATAATAATACGGCTCTGCATTTTCGATGGGCGAATCATTCAAAACTCGCAGCGCATCAAGCGCACCCGCCTTTTCATCTTCTCCAAAGAGAGCAGCATTAACGGCTGCGTTAATATCCCCTGCTGCAGCCGAAAAACCAGCACATTCTCCTGCACTAATGTCATGTGATGATAAGATATTCACAATTACTTTTGGATCCATATCTTGCAAAAAAGAAGATAAGAATTGGTGGAGAAGAGCGTGACTAACGGGGGGGATATGGCGATGGCTTTGGCGTAAATAAACAGGTTTCCCTGAGCCATCTTTTTCTCTTTCATGTAGATGCAGTTCCGCTAACCATGCTCCAAGCATTGTACAGACTACTGCGTCCTTTTTCAATTTAGCGCTTTTCATCTTTTCGGTGAGATATGTAATCAAAGCCATGTTACTGCTTGCAAGAGATTCATTTGCTTTGATTGAATTGCCTTCTTCCATGCCAAGCATTGGTAAGGCAAGACGAACAGTGCTGTCAGCAAATGGCATTATCGAGGAAGGACACTGTGCAAGGTACTTGGCTGCAAGCTCTGTCCTGCCCTGTGACAGATGATATTCTGCACGGGCAACGTTTACAGTGGCCTTTTGTGATGGGTTGGTACAAAGCGATTTGGCGTACTCAAATTGACTCTCAATTTGTTTTTCTTCGCCCTTTGGGGGTGTAACATCAGCAGTTGCACCGTGATCCAAATGTGTATGATGGTGAGGTGTTGCGTCAATACATCTAGCAAGAGTATACTTCCAAACATCTTTATCTTCACACGACGATGAAATGTGAACAAGTGATCGACCCTTCCGCAACCATATTTGATCAGGACGACGAATATCCATAAGCAGTTCAGCTGCGTCGTCGCCTCCTGATGCTGATTGGGACACTGACGTCCAGTCTACACGCTCCTTCTGGATGACCTTTCCAGCCACCCTGTTGATGAATCGTACTTCATTCCCCGAGTTCAGCGTGATGAAATGATGAGGGGTTATGCCGATGGATGACGGAACACAAACTCCTCCCCCCCGTCCACCATTTCCAAGGATGCTATCATATACCAACATTCCTGCATCAACAACGCCTCCACCGATAGACACAGCGGAAGCCATGCGTTCGATTGTGCCATAGTAAATTCCCGTTTCCGTCCTCATTGCAAACCCATCATTACAACTGCGAAGATCTGCAAACTCCACTGAACCAGGAAGTTCCACAAAGGAACCCTTCCCGGCACCCTGTGCAGTCCTCAAGAATGCTGAGCGCAAAGTCAACTCCTTGTTACTACTCGATGGCTCGGATCGAAATGAGTGAAGTCTAGTATGCTTGTGGATCCCCCCAAATGATGCTAGGACAACGACATATCCACCACCCTCCTTGCCTGCATTCTGCCGCCCAGCAATACCACCTACGCCACCAATCATTCGTTGGAATAATATTCCACCCACGGAACCACCACCGCTACTACTAACGCCATTTATCACAACAGCATTATTAACACGACCTCCTCCTCCACTTACTTGACTATTGGCCATGGGATTCAGCCGTCCCAACAACACAGGTCTTTCAATCGGTTCCTCATCATTATCCATCCCAAGCTCTCCAGCCCTAGCATCAAATGCAGATAATTTCGATTTGGGTACTTCATCTGCCGCTGATGATGATGCATTGCCGCCACCGCCACCACCACCGCCGCCGCCTGAAGCCTTGGATGAAGCATTCGGACTCACCAACGCATACTCATACAATTCACCAATCGATGTACCCAATATAATACGTTTCGTTGAGCCTTCCGTACCACGATCACGATCCCATCCCACGGCAGTAACATAACTACCAGGAGTTAACCCCGTTTGTACATCCGTACTATTACCACCACCACTAGTAGTAGTAGTAGTAGCAGTAGCACCACCCCCACTTGATGCATCTTTCATGGCCACTCCGGGTGAAAACCCTGAATATGATCCATCGGAATTGGGTCCAAATCCATTTAATTTTCGTACCTGTTTGGATGTAGAATGTAGATAGTATGCCTCACCGTTCTTTGCGGATAGGAGGACATGACATCCCGTCGGGTCAACAAATGTGTGTATAATTTGACCAAAGTTTGGATCATTGTTGTTGTTGTTGGTAGTAGTAGAAGTGTTTGGACGTACAGGTGGAGGCAAAGGAATCAAGTGATTTCCCTCTGTATGGGTTGTATTACGACGTACATTCCATCGACTAATCAATCGTAATGGCGGGATGAGTGATGTATTATTCGTATCTGACGCGTTTGGCGTATTTCTATGTTGTTGTTGCTGCTGCTGCTGACTATTATTATGATGCAATGAAGAAGAAGAAGATGGTGGAGGAGGACTACATTCCACCACGGCCACAATCCATCCATTCGCAGATGCGACACACTTGGGTCTGGGTGGCAAGACTTGTCGTGTTACCGGTAGATTCACATCTTCTTCTTCAATATCATTGACTAAGGATGCCAACGTACCACCAGCACCACCAGCACTCCCGGTGGCAGATGTAGTTTGGGACGATGCACCCAAAACTCTGCCCATGATGCCCGAGAGGCCAGCATATCCACTACTGCTCGCAGTGTCATTTTTGGAAGCTCTTGCGGCAATGTCAGCGCCGCCGCCTTGATATTGTGATGACTGATGATACTGCTGTGCTTGATTCGTTCCACCGCTATGATTGTTGCTGTCCACCAAACGAATGCCACTCCCCATAATGCCCAAACCAACTCCCAAACTCTTCGACTCCTTCCTCCATTTGCGGTAGGCGCCGTGATTGACTGCCGAGGGGAGGGGCCACTCGACTCCTCTTGCGGACCAAATTGGTGGCGTTTGCTGCAGCTGCTGAGATCGCTTGTCGCCAGCGATGACGCCGTCATTCTGCTGCTGTGAGAAGGAAAATCGACCAGCCGCCGGATGCTGATGTGATTTGGACGACGAGGAGGTGTTTGGTGGCACGAGATGACGATGGTGATAGTGCGTCGTCATGATGCTGCTGCTAATACTGTAGTAGATGGTTGTTGCGTTTCTCTTCTTCTGGTGTCGCTACTAGAGAGGTTTCACCATGGTACACATAATATTTTATGATATATTGTGTTATGTTAGATACTAGAGAGTATTTGGCACACATGAAACCTGAAAAACGCGAGATGAGAACGAAAACTAATGCTGATTGACTCGACTTCTCACAAAAAGTGAAAGAGTGTAAAGTGAAAGTGGGTCATAAAAGTGGGTCAAGCACACAGAAAGTCACAAAAAACAAAAACAAGAAACAAAAACACAAAATACTTTTTTATCTAAAAAATCGCTTTATGACCATGCCGACAACGTCCGCAACAAACACCAGCATCCGTCTCGACAACGCTACTCTCCGAGAGCGCATCCTCACCTCCGGTGCTGGAAATGCTCGTGGATCGTTGACCAAAGTGGTATCGCAATATCGAGAATTTATCCATCAATTGATGTGCACAAGATGTGGTGATGGTGCAGACCAGGAAGGTGATGACAATAACAATTCAGCAGCAGCAGCAGCAGCCACTAATCTCAAGACGGAATTATTACTCCACGATCTCGAAATACGCAAATTAATCCTCTCCTCTCAAGCCTACAATGGCAATTCTTCCACCTACACCTCCACACTATCACAAATGCAAAATTCTCTATCCTCCATCCAACAAGAGATTGAAACACTCACATTGACATTAGTACAACAACGACAAATACACTCCCGACGCAGAGAATACAATGCTCTAGCTAAAATTGCCAATGAGCAACATCCACCTATATACAAGACAAAATCAGAATTGGAACAAGTGAATGAACAAATACAATCGGTGGAAAGGGAAGTGGGGGAGGCTAAGGAGAAATTGAAAGTTAGGGAGAAGCAATTACGTCTGTTGATGAGTTGTTTGGGTGACTTGAAGACTTCGTTGAATGAGGAGGAGATTGTTGAGAAGAATGCTGCGGAGATGGAGAATGTGGAGGGGTATGATTGTAAGAACGAAGAAGCGGCGGTGCCACCACCAGAAAAAAAGAGAAAACGTGATGATACTATCTAGATCAAATGGTGGTGTATAATGATAATACTTCGGGCGCTGGTAAATGATAAACATTCATACATACACTGTGTTATTCTTCTACTCCTTTCTTTTCATATTCCTTGTATCAGGATGGAATTTGTTCATGATTTGATTTATGACGGAAAAGAACAGTTCTACAGAATTGGGGCATAAGCGGTTGGAACAGCATAACGACCACAGCCATGATGGGTTCGCCTGCCAAATATGCCGCCGCCTCGTCAAGGGCAAGATTGGCCTAAGACGATGTGAACCTATTACGTAGCTAAGTACTACAATACTCATGACAGCTTACAACACACATACGACGAAATTTGATTAGTTTACGTCTTTACAAGTAAATTTCGCCGGCTCTTATCTGAAGAGTCAGAGTAAAGAATTACATGTTTGTTCCATAGGTGCCGAATTCAACGAACTTGAAGGCAGCACTCTTAACGGAAGCTTCAAGCACCTTCAAAGAGAGTCCATCAGGAATCTCCCATGTAATAGCGGCCTGCTTATCTGAAATAGTGGTAACTACACGGACTGTGGTGTCTCCTTCCATGATGGCGATGTCGAAGCAGTCAAGACCAATCTTGCGAAAGTGGACGAGGGTCATTACGGTCCCAGCAGCATACTTGGCTGATTCCTTCTCAAACATCTCAGCACGTGACAATGGAGTTGCCTTTGAGGTATGGACACCGTCGTCTTCGGGAGTCTTTCCGTCCTTGGGAACGAAGGAGAACTTCTGATGATAGACAGCATCAATTTTGGCTTGGAATTCAGCTGGAGATAGCTCGTTTTTGCCATCGAAGGCAGCAATGTATTGGCGGATGGCGAGTTCAAATTGATGAGACATGGTTTTAGTACTGGTTGTGTAGATAGACTTCGGAAAGAATATTGTATGGTAAGATAATATTTGTGTTGTTTTCTGATGTTGTTTCTTTTTGAAATTTATGAGAGATATCGGAACAAAAGGCAGTGCCTTCGCCTCAGGATCGTAGCCGATATCACTTGATGTTTCCACACTCTAGCCACACCCACCTGTGTTTGTCGCTAGCTCGATCTCTTTTGCTTCCAATTCAGGAAGCGGAAGCTGAGAAGTTGTACAAATCCACGAACAGGCCCACGCACGGCCCACAGAAAGTATCCTACATACGTGCAGGAATAGTATGATCCAAGATGAAATTTTACCGCAACAATTTCTTTATTTCCCACACTCCGCTCTTTGTCGACCAACTTTCTGTTCGTCTTCTATTCAACGAACTTGTGAACTTAATGAGCAAATTTACATCTCGCTGAACAATGGACTTCTTATCGTCAATGCTTTGGCCGGAGGCTTCCTCCTATGCGGATATTGATGATGAGCAAAATCCTGCTGTCTTAGACTTCCCGCTGAATGTTGGAGATGAGAAGAAGAAGGCAAAGAAAAGCCCAGAAGAGCACCCTTATCCAGCATCAATAACTATTCAAATGAATGGAGACTTTTCCAGCTCTCATTACCATGAGCAGCAGCGTTCACCTACAGCCTCACCTGGCGATAGAGGCAAAAAAACGTCCAAAAAGGTTAAAGAGACGCGTCAACCAAACTCACCAATCAGAAAAAATAACAACACTGATGATCACAAAGACGAAAGATCATCCGAGCTACAAAAATACCACGAACAGGGTCGCAAACAGTTTCTTTGCAACCATCTTGCAGAGGCTGTAGACTCCTACACTCAGGCCATTCGTGTTGGGTTAGATGAAATGACACATCGAAAAGAAATGATGGATCATATGAGAAGTACACACCAAGACAAGGATATCTTCACGCTTGAGTCGGGAGAAGCTGTAGCTCAGGTTCATTTAGACTTGGCATTTGCATTGGAAATTGCTGGGAAGTATGCCGAATCTGCCGATGAATTGAGCAATGGTCGTGGCATGTTGAAGCATACCTGCCACAAGACAAAGGATGACAGGATTAGGGAGTGCATGAAGAATATTGAACGAATGGAACGAGCAGTGGCTGTAGAAGAAGAGAGGAGTAAGCAACGTTCGAAAATGGAGCTGGCTTTGAAACAGTTAGAGGGATGCCCTTCCAAAGAAGAGAAGGATTCTGCTCGAAAGAAAGCAATTGGAGCCATCAAACAGTTACTCCGGGTTGAAAGAGATTCTTTAGGAGAACAATCCTACGCTGTGGCTAAACTCAAGCTAAAGATTGCCAAAGTGCGCTATGAAGGCAATGATCTGGAGGGGTCGTTACAGGATGCTGACGCAGCTTTGAAGACATTGAGGCATGTTTTAGGCGCAAAGCATACGCTCGTAGGCTGTGCCTGCTTGTTTGCCGCGACTGTAAATGAGAAACTGGTTTCAATCTTGTCCTCAACAGAGTTGACAGATCCAAAGCCGATATCAACAGGGATGACACCGCAATGCAAGTCAACGATCAAACGAGCTCTGGAGTTGTACGCCGAGTCATTGGAGCCTCTCAAACTGAAATACAGTGCCGGAGGCAAAACGACGGTCCAGCCGGAACTTGGTGACGTCTTCCATAGGATTGGGAGGCTGTACGGAAAAGAAGGGTCATACATGTCAGCTGTGGATGCATACCAAAGCTCACTCGATGCGTATGGCGCAGCTGCTGTACGCAAAACTGATGAATTCTCCCCAGATGCAATTGCAGTGTGGCACGATATGGGTGAGCTCCATTTGGTCATGAATAAATACCATGATGCAGTTTATGCTGCCAGAAAGGGCGCCGAGCTAGCAAAGATGATACCAAAGTTGATCAGCAGTGATGATAGTATTGTGGCGGTGTCAATATTAACCTTCCAAGTTGCAGGTGATGCGTACGCGGCGATGAATCGGCATGATGACGCTACGAAATCTTATCAGGAGGCACTCCATGCATTTAGAAACGCACGATCGAACTCACGCGTGAAGAAGAACTTCAGTTCAGTAGAGGAGGCAAAGATACTGAAAAAAATTGGAAACTCGTTGTTGCGTGAGGATAAAACTTCTAAAGCAAAGGCAAGTCTCTTGGATGCACTCAAGTGCTTACGCTCTGATAAAATGGGTGAAAACAGTCCCGAGTTACCGATGTTGTTGTCGAATATTGGGTTTGCTCATATCATGTGTGGAGAGTACACGGAAGCAATGAAGGTCCTTCGATCCTGTCTGAAGTGTTATTCCGACCAAGGAGTGTCTGATCACTCACCTGATGTGGCTACAGCAAAGCAGCTCTATAAGAAGGCCCAACGAGGCCCAGATCAGCATTTTGATTCACCTGGTGATGCCTATACATCCATGCAATCTCCTCAAAGAACGATAACTACACATTCGACCGTTCCTTCAACAGTCAATAATTCTACTGTAAGTAGTGGTGTCTATAGTGGTGTTACATTAAGCTCAATACAAGGTCAACTCCAGAGCTTAATGGAACAGTTGCAAACGACACAAGATGGTAATACTCAGTCTCCAGACGGCAACCTTCCTGAAATTAACCCAAGTGAGTTGCAAGCAACGGAACATGTTGCCAACGGCCAGTTAGACGAAGTTGAATCATTGTTAAAACGGTTGCAGGCGAAGGTACAATCCAAAGAATGTGAACCAGACCTCCAAGATAAGAAGCGCGAGCGAATGTTTTCTTCTGTCGATCGTAGAATAGCCTATGAGGACGCTTCCAAGTCAGCTGAACACATAGCTACTCTTGAAGCTGAGTTGAAGTCGGTGCGGAAAGAACTCGAGGCTTCTGCATCCTCCTATCGACACATGCTCGATGTCGTAGACGAAACAAAAGCAAATATGAAGACGACTTATGAGATTGAAAAGAAGAGCATGGAAAGAGAAATCATAAGCCTTCGTCAGCAGCAGAGAGAAGCCGCTGCAAATGGCAGCCTGACGAAGAAGTTCTCGGAGGAAATCACTGTTCTGAGGCAGGAAATCCACCGCCTTAAGGAGCAGAACAAGAACTCATCTGAAGAAGTTGCGCGGCTAATGTCTACTAACCGTACGCTCCAGGCTGGGAATGATGCCGCAATGGCCGAAATAGACTCTCTAAATGAAACAATTGAGAAGCTCAAGAACGAAACGCATCGAACGACAAGTGGGAGTGCTGCAGAGATGAAGAAACTAGAGTACGAGCTCAAGCAAGAACGATCACGAAGAATGATATTGGAATCATCAATAGAGAAAGATTTTGATCACCGAGGGGGGGGAGGGGGCTTCGCCTACCATCCAATGATGCCGTTTGGTTATCCAATGCAGGTTGGTCATCCGATGCAGGTTGGTCCAGATAGGAATCTAAAAACTCTGGAGATCGACCTCGCAACTGAGCGAGCAAATAAAGAAATGCTGGAAGGTATTGTGAAGGACCTTACTGTGACACACGAGCACGAAGTGAACGAACTGTCAGCGCAATTGAGAGACATGCCTAGTTTGGTTCTGCAGCTTGAGGCTCACGAGAGACAAAATGCTTCGCTTAGAGAATTGCTAAGTGAGACCAAATTAGAGAGAGAATCGGTTCAAGAACAACTTGATGATGCATTGAACGAGCTATCAGACGTGAAAGGTTGCCTACTACAAACATCATGTGAACTTTCTTTGCTGCTGGAAGAAAAGAGTGCGCTCTCAAGTGCTCACAATGAAGATCGTGATGCCTTAGAGTTTACAAAGAAGGAATTGGCTGTAACACTAACAGCCTTGACTGATGCTCAATCTGAGTTGGCTAATGCTCAATTTGAGTTAAAGGCTGAAATGGAAGCATCACGCATCATTGCTCTCGAGAAAGATAAGTTGCGTGAAGAGCACGTTTGTCTTGAGGAAGAGTTCAAAGAAGCAATAACGCTTTTCCACTCTGAAATTGCGGAGGCGAGAAAAATGAAAGATGAGAGTGAAGATTCCTACGGTAGAGAAGTTGACAGAATGAAAACTGAGCAAGCCGAGTTCTTTTCGGAAAAGAAGAAAGAACTGGATGACACGCGGCTGCATCTAAAGAACGTTCTCGCTGAGCTCGAAGAGGCGGCGGACAGCCGAGATAACTTCCAAAATGAAGTTCAAAAATTGGAGAAGGTTCTTGAGAGTACTCGTTATGAACTCGAAGTGAGTACAGAAGAGCTCCTCAAGGCTACGGAAGAAGTTGAGGCGTTAAGAGCAAGCTACGAAGAAGCAGAGTACACAAAGTCGAAGTTGAAGGAATCTCTAGCGCAAAATCAGACCGATCAAAATAAGAAGATCTATGAGTTAGAATCAAGCGTCTGCTTGGCTGAAAAGACTATCAAGGAACTTGAAGACAATAGGGATGACCTGCAATCAAGGCTGTTGGGTGAGACAGAGAAGAAGAAGTCTGCTTTGAAAGTGTTGAAAAAGGTTTCGACAGCTCTTGGCATTGAATTGGAAGAGACCCATAGTGATGACGATGCTTCACTCCTACACGTCATTTCCAAGAATGTTGAGTCCGTTGTTGAAGCAAAGATCAAAGAACTGAAAGCTGCAAACTGGAATCTGTCCAATGCTATCAATGAGCTCGATGTCTTGGAAAAGAAGCATCAGCAGCTCAAAGATGAATTGACTGATGTGAGTGACCTCAGAGCTGAGCACGCCGAGTTGATCCAAGAGTGCAAACAGTTGTCAAAAGACTTATTTGAAGCCAATATTGAGAAGGAAGAAGCTCAGGAGAGGTGTGATCTTCACAAGTCACGCCTCAAGGATGCTGTTGATGATTTGGAACAGTTAGAATATGAACGAGATGAGTTGAAAGTAGAGCTTGATCAGGCTTTCGAAGACAGTGCAAGGTTAGAGAGGTCATTACGCGATTTGATTGGTGCCTTGGAGGATGAAAATCAGCGTCTTCAAAAGTATGAAAGTGCTACGGTTGACTTCGACGCTGAAGTTTGGGAGAAAGACCAGAAATTGAAGCAGTTGAGGGAGGAGTTACAATCAACTCACTCCCAGCTGACTATACTTCGATCAAGTACTACAAGAAACAGCAAGGAGAGCGAAGAAGACATATACCCTGATCTCTTACCTGCTACTCAAAATGCTATCGACGAAATAGCATCTCTCAGGTCTCTTATACGATCTTTGGAAGAACGAAACCTCGACCTGTCGGAACAGCTTGCAAAGTTAGAGGGTAAAGTCGACAAGGACATGAGCATTCAACGAACAGGACACGATGGCAGCGAAGTCGAGACATTGAAACGTCGGGTGAGTGAGCTCGCTGAGGTGAACGAAAATTTGGAAGATGAGTTGAGCAAGATGAGAACTTTCATGGATGAGGTTGAAAGGCAACGGGAAAGTGATGATATCCAAGAAGATATGGCTGCTCTCAAAAAACAAGTGAACGAGTTGGCACAACAGCTACAAGAATCCCGGGAAGAACTCGTGAACGCCGCTGATACTCACGACAACAATGTACAAGCCATCAAATCACTACAAGATGCCCTCGCAAACAAAGACAAGCAATACATGGACGAACTAGCTACCTTGGACGAGGAGTTAGCATCGTTACGCGAGGTCAACAGCTCATTGGAAGACAGGCTCTCAAGCACTGCTCGTATTATTGAGAGCAAAGCGATGGAACAATCTAAATCCTCAAGCGATGATGTGATTCGTGACGACGTTCTCTCGTTGAAGGCTCAAATTAGAAATCTTGAACAAGAGAATGATAGATTGTCTGCACTGCTGGCGGAGTGTCGAGCTGAAACAATCGATGCTTCAAGAATACATGCTGATGACCAGGAAACAATATTTGAACTGAGAAATGCTTTGGAGGAGAAGAATGAGCTGCTGCAGAGTATTCAACAAGAGACAACCGACCACAAAGGTGTTACTCATGAAGCTGAATTACATCAGTGGATTAGTCGTGTCGATGCTTTGGAGAATGAGTTGGGTGAGCTGAAGAATCAAGAGACTGGATGTGTTGACTGCGAACAACGAAACTTACAGCTCGCAAACGTCATGGAGTCACTGAATGACTTGCAAATTGAGAATCAAGGTCTCAAGGCAGAGATACTACTGTGGAAAAGTGCAGACGATGGGGGGAAGGGGGTTAGTCAGAAGGTTAACTTCGAGAAGGAAATGAACGCTGCACACAAACGCTTTGTGTCGATGGAAAGGTCTCTACAAGAGTCTATCAAACGTCTGGAGAAGGATAAAGAAAAACTTGTTGCTGCACACCACGATGAGATATTAAGAAAGACTGAGCAGCATGATAAGACGAGGATCGAGCTCTCAGCTTGGAAACTGGAGATGCAAAATGCACTGAATGATATCGAATCGTTGAAGAGAGAAAATGATGATTTGAGGAACAGCTTCGATACTGTCAGCCACCCAAAGACGAATTCGAGCTAAGCAAAGGTTCAAACTGCAATCATATAGATAATAAATTAACATAGTGTACTTAGGTCTGATAAACACATGCCTCTGTCGGCTGAAACTTCTACCATAACATCTCAAACATCTCATTCTATTACTCGATGAAGAAAAACAAGAGACCGCCGGCGGAACGGCGGCCGAGCGGGAGCGTGATGGTGGAGCGAGGCGAGTGTTTGTATGTGTCTGGAAGACAGGCATCTTCTGGCCGACTGCCACGTTGCATGAATACATTGCCACACATGGCGCTCTTCCATCCCTCGTCCATGCTTCATGCATATTCCATATCCTCTCTCGATAGGCCTCGCTCTTGATATCGCTGCCTCTTAAAATAACGTCAACATGAATGCAATAAACTGTTCTAGTCATCCGCTGAAAGTGCTCTTCTGCACCCTTTTAATAATATGTGTTACAATTAAGTCATCTGCATTTACAACTCCACCTTCGGTGGCAGTGCGTCATAGCAGCAATCTTCAATCTTCGATCATGACAGCCTCTTCATCACTATCATCCTCATCACCCGAAACCGCAGTAAACGAGCACAACTGGGATAAGGTCACTGATGAATGGGAGCTAGATTGCTATTCTCGACCTGTATTAGTCGATGGAAAGAAGAAATTATGGGAGATACTAATCACAGATTCCTCGGGAAACATGAGGATTCAACGTGTGCTTCCTTCGAATAAAGTCAATTCTCGAGAAGTTCGTCGTGTAGTGGAAGAGGTTATCGATAATAGTGAAGTAAAACCAAGTACAATCCGCTTCTTTCGTGGTGCTATGTTCAACATGGTGCGTGTATGACATATCTTGTGTAAACTTTTGAATCACCACTTTCCAATTATGTCCATATACTGACCATTTATGCCTTTTACAGATCAATATCGCTCTTTCTGAAATCGATGTAGTTGCTAGACCGAGCAGATGTACCTTTGCTTTAGCTCAATGGATTGAAGAGCGAAACCGTGATGTGTACCCCAAAATGGAAGGCTATCGACCAACAATGGGAGGAGTTGGAGGCATTGGAGGTACATTCCTTGATATCCGAACAGCAGTCAAACTTCCAGATGCTTTGCGTGGAGAGAAATACGCATTTGTCGGGTTGCCTCTTGCGGAGTTTTTTGAGGGTGGAGGCATTGATGCTAGCAATATAGGTGTAGGAAGATTGGCCCCAGTAGACAAAACCCTTCCAGCTGACTCTTTTGTTCAGGGTGTTGTTATTCTGACGCCTAGAGCAAAGGCACTAGCCAGTTGGTTGGCAGGAACAGAGGTGGCAGGACTTAAGGCAGATCTTAGGAAAAGAGAACTTGTTATGGAAACTGACATAGATAATCAATACCTCATGGCGAAGCTCAATGACGAACAGAGAAGGGAAGCAGCAGTTTTTGAGGAAGGGAAGGATGCTTTAGGCGGACTTCATTTTATCAGCGTGCAGAAGGATGAAGATGATGATCCAGCCGGGTTTTGGCTACTAAGAGAAATTCCTGCTAATTTGTAATGAAAAAATGGCATTTGACAACGGCATGGAGGTTGGGCTACTTATGAATAACAGTACATAGAAGCGAGACACTAGCATTCTACGCATTTGATCAAATGATTCGATCAAATGAATTAAAATTAGTTTATCACTTCACCAGCAGAGTACACAGATTTAATTGTCGATAAGAGTGGCTGGACATTAGTCCAAATTCTTGCTTCTTTTCCCTGAGTTTCGACCTGATTGATTAGCTGGATGATCTGAGCACGTCTGCCCTTTTCAAAGTGTTGAGACTTGAGGGCGTCTACACACTGTCTCTCGACTAATAACCCACCAAATGAATTACAAAAGGGCTCTGTCAAGGGAGGCTGTACTGTATCAAGCAGTCCTGACACAAAATAGCGTATCAGTGCAGAATCCAACTCGGATGACCCATTCTTTCGAAGTTTGTCCTTCACAGCTGAGATAACCTCGATGCACATACCCTGCGCTGAAAGCAGGAGCATCAGTCGTAGACATTGCTCCTTGATGGATTCCATCTTTTGATGAGAGATGTCACTATTCGAGTGACCTATGAAAATGAGGGACAACTCCAGCGCCGCAGGTCTTGCCAACGGATGATGAAGAGAAATAATCCTCACCAAACACAAAATGCATGGTGCTAGAGTTGGATATGCCGCAGTTGTAACGAAGTCTGAAGTACTTGAAAGTTCTTTGGCCCAAATCAGTGCTCCTTGCGCAATGACTGGGTATTTGATACACATCGCACTCAACTGTCTGCCAGTACTAGTCTCATGCCCTTCCTCAACACTATCTATTGCAGTAAAGCTCACCATGTTTTCCACTTGCTCGCACAGCTGACTCCCTTTCAAGACGATTTGAGACAGAGAATCCTCATTACTCACAGTAATATCTTCTTTCTGTGATCGAGCGGCTCTTTCTGATGCTGTCACAGCCAAAGCAACAAGTCGCGCACATTTAAGCCTTGTTTCTAGTTGTCGAATTCTCTTTGTCCCAAACAAATTATGCAATAATGTAGTGATTGTGAATGGATGCTTGATGAGCAGATCTCCTATTCTTTCGGTCGAACCACTGTACGCAAACTTTAGTATCTGTTCGGCCATGTCTTTGTCAATTTGATTTCCGAGACTGGTTTTTGTCAACATGACTACGATGGCTGAGTCCAGAACATCGGCAAGGTTATTCTTCGACGCAATGTTGCTTGGGACGGGAGAGTGACTGTCCGCATCATCGGATGTTGGATCAATCCTTCGCCTTTGCCGCTGTACCAAGTCACTCATTGCAAGAGCCACATCGATCCTCCTCTTCCTCTGAAATGTTGTACCAGTCGAAACTGGCTTCATCATTGTTTCCTCAAGCTCTTCTCTAAGTCGTTCCCATTTCTGACAAGCTTTTTGAAGCGACTTATCATTGCTCGCTTTGGCGTCTTTAATGAGCTCTTGCAACACCACCATTGCATACAGATAAGTGTAGGAAGTGGCAGTGCATGATCGACGTAAATCTGCTGTCAACGTTTCAATTTGACCACTTGTTAATGATCCGTCGGAGTTTCCTTCTGCGACACCGGCCGCTCTGTAACTATGATAACCAGCGACTGCCAATTTCCCCACAACTGCCAATTCCGATCGAAGCAACGAGTTGAAGACACCAAAATAATCACTCTGGTCAATGCGATTGGCAATTTCACGATGATGACCAAGATTGGAAATAGTTTGTAAACAGTACATGAACAGCTTACTATCCTTGTTGCTAGCCGATAAGTCAATAAGCATCTTTCGCCATCGATCTGATTTGATCATTTCATCGACAAACGCAGCTTGTTTCTTGGTAAGTTTCATAATTGCATCCCCTCCATTGGTTGTAAATCGTTCTCTGGCTAGCCGGTTTATCACTGATTCAACGACATCACGTGCTGCATCAGCTCCCTCCTGAAACACGCTTTTGTCATGGTCATCGTTATTCTCTGATGCTGCGTCAGGTCGCGTTGTCCCTACTGCCGCTGCTCTCGATGACTTGAGTTCCGCTAGCCATAATCCCATCAATCCACACATGGCAGTATCCCCCTGATATCCCTGAACAAGATATTGCTGTGCCTTCTTCCCAGCCACATTTCCCAACTCGTTGAATAATGATGCAATATGTTCCAAGACTGAGTCTTCCATTATGGCATCTTGTCCTTGGAGGAATTGCTCGGCTATGGCTGCTGCATCCATTGTTTGTTCACCTTCTTTGGATTGACCATGATCATCATGTTTGGAAGCAGCAGCGCCTGTATCAGCCTCTTCACCATCTGATTGCTGCTTTGACATGTCACCGGCAACGGTTGGTCGTTCCCAGTCTTCTTGGTTCAAATTATTATCCCCATCTGCAAGCGGCTTGTCCCACGTTGTTGTACCATCTTTGCCATTGTAGTAGTAGTATTGACCAGAGGAAGCATCTAGAATTGCTTCCCACCCTTCGGGGAGGTCTTCTCCAGCGACTTCATCTCCATCTCCCATAGTAAAGTCTGGAGACTTTGTAATTCCATCGTTGTCATCATCATCCTCTTGTTCGTCTTGCTGTTTGTCCTCGTCATCATTTTCCGCGTCACTATCACCTCCACCCTCCTCACCTACATCATCATCATCAGCAGCAGCACCTTTTTCTTCGCCATGATCATCTTCTTCAAAGCCGGGGGGGGCATCCCACGTCGTTTCATTGGTCGTCTCATTGTAATAATACGTTTGGCCACTTTCGTCATCTTGAAAGGCGGTCCAGTCGCCTATGGTGCGTCCGCTTGGTTGGTGGTGCTGTTCTTCTTCGTCGTCGTCGGACATGGTAATTGTTCGCTTTTATAGCCTGCTTTGTGGTCAGCTCCGCTCATCCGTTGCTTTCGCGTCCGTCAACGTATTCATTGTCGACATAAAGATTTCGCCTGGCCGCTTCACGTTCACCGCGGTATCTCTTACCAGCTCTCATTATTATTTGAACCATGAACAACGAAAAATACGATGACAGAAGACAGACTTACTATCGAGGACCAACTAACATCGGCAGTATTAGCTTCATTGATTCGTCTAGCCGGAGGTGGGTTCCAGTCATCATCATCATCGTTGTCACTCACTGGTGATGCTACTGCTTCATTATCAGAACAGCATGATAAGTGGATAGAACAATTGGAACGAATCTCCCAAGGCAGTATATCCTTTCCAAACAATAATACGTTCGATGTTGATGGAAAACCGCATGATGTAGAATGTCGAGCTGCGCTGTCTTTATTTCATATAGTTAGGAATAGGTTAGGCAAGGGTATTGCAAATAAGAATGATGATGATGACAATAGCGGTAACATCCAGAACAAGGGTGGCAAGAAACCAAGGAAGAAGAAAACGAAACAAACTGCTGTAGACAACAACAACTCAACAATAACAGCAACAACTAGGAATCAAAATGACGTTTCATTTGAAATCATCTCAGAGCTGGGGACAAAACGACAGGTGTGTTCATCGACATCACTTGCCAATCTACTTTCATTAGAATTGGAAAAGGAGTTATCTTCTTCATCCAAATGTTGTATCAACTTTTTTGACATTCGATGCAACGATTCAGGAATCATTCACATGGTATCCGAGAAACGATCCAGTGAACTTCATAAGGCTGGAAAATTACCCTGTTCTCATTGTGTTCGATGGTTCAAGGGACAAAAAGGATTATGGTGGCATCAGCTCCAAGCGCATAATATTACCTATGCATCAGCTACGGAATCAGCTGCAGATGCAGTAAATTGCTTGGCTGTTGTTCTATTTCAGGAAGAGCAACTTGATCAGCATTCATTATCATTGGGTACTAAATCCACAATTGACAATGACACTATAATCACGGAACCTACTCAAATAGAAAACAACGATCTGTCAGCAACAGCAACAGCAGAAGAATCAGCTGCGCTTGATCCATTTGAAATGGTCAAGGCAGGAAATTTTGATGCGTTTGTTAATAAAGTCGAATCCGGATCCTTCTCGCCTGCAGATGAAGTAGATCACAATGGAGCCACGGCATTACACTGGGCAGCTGGGGCTGGAAGCTTACGATTTGTGACATATCTCGTGGACATTTGCAAATGCAATCCAAATCAAAAGCAAAAAGCCAAACGAGCATTTCGTGGTCGAACTCCTCTGCATTGGGCAGCTCGAAATGGTCACTTGGAAGTTGTTAAGTATTTGGTGAGCAAATGTGACGAGGTGGACATTAACGCTACGACTCAGGATGGTACAACCGCCTTCTGCTGGGCATCATGGCAAGGACATTTGGATGTGATGTGTTTTTTACGAGACGCTGGATGTGACATTCATGCCGAGAATAGCTTTGGATGCAATGCCGTGTTGTGGACTGCTCAGGGAGATGCGACCATTGAAACACTTTCTTGGTTACGGAATGCTGGTATGGACTTTTACATTGTCAATTCAAATGGACATACTGCCTTGCACAAAGCGGCTCAGAGAGGGAGCATCACTGCATGTAAATGGATTGTTGATACGTTTATGCAGGATGATCCAAAAGGAATGATATTTATAGGACCAGATGCTGAAGGACACTGTCCTTCTGATCTGTGTAGTATGGATGGTCATAAAGAACTGGCACAATGGATGCAAACAATAGAATGTGCATTTATCCGACGGTACTCTGTAACAAAGAACACTCTCCCATCATGGCTTCAAGAAGAGATGGATACGTCCGAACTCGCTTCGTCGGGAAGATCGCATTGTGCAGTGAGATGCATGGTTGAGTCTCTCAACGAAGTCAATTTTACACAAAAGAAAGCTCGGATGGAAGGTGTTGCAATCAATTTGTATGACATAGATTGACACAATGGGAAAGTAAAGTATATACATTGTAACAATATTCTCTCTATCGTACTGTTTTACTCTATCTTGTCTACTTATGAACACATGGTCAAACATAGCTTTCTATTCTCTTTCTGGCAAAAATTGAAACTCACTCTCTCTCTCTCTCTCTAAATATCAAACGGTTTTCCAAACCAATAATATCAATCTACATCTCCTCACTGCAACAAAGTTCGAACCACTTTTGACGAAAATCGTCGCACTTTCCTCCAGCGTACATTTTCAAACTCATCCATATCGTCATCGTCTTCAAACTCATGCTTCTTCTCTTGTCTACCCAAACGGAATTCTTCCTTAGTCCATCCACACTTGGCCAACGCTCGTTCATGATCAGCATCATCAATATGATGAATCAAACGATATTTGTTCAACTCTTGTGACATCGCCTGTACCTCCTCCTGTGGTAAACGTAACATATTTTGTAGTATTGCCGCATAGCGACTGATCCCTTGATCTTCCCTTTTCTTTGTCCATGACGTGGGATCCTTCACTCTGCCCTCCACAAGCATATGACGTTGTGTTTTCAATTTACGCACAATATCCCAACTCAATGCCGCCTTGAGAGAATTGCGCAATCCTCTATCTGCTTCTAGCAACTGTACCAACTCTGTTCTATCCCATGTCAAGACTCTAACCTTATTCCTCCGACTTGGTACATTATTATTCCCCGATGGATCGAATGGTGGTCCAACGACAATACTCCCACACGCCTCCATAGACCCAGTCAACAATAATCCAGCATGCAATCCACTCTCTGATACGAAATTCCCTCTTGTCAACAAATACGTCAACGTTCCATCACGTAATACCTCCAACTCACCCTCAATCACAACCCGTACCTTATGATTCGCCGCTCCCTGAATCATTACCACCTCACCCTCCTCAAATGTTTCCTCCTTGGCAATACTAATCAATTTATAAAAATCTACAGCATCCAAGACACTCAAATGCTGTTGTCGGAACATCTTCATCTCATCTGACAATTGATCGGCCATGTATCGTTGGAACAAGACCCTCCCAATACGATAGGAGTTGAGTGCAATAAATAACAAGTTCCATTTGAGAGGTAACCATAATACCCGTCCATGTGGATGAAAGTATGTAAAGAGGAGCATGGCACCTGATCCCAAGACGGCCATGATACGCAATTGTAAGAAATCTTCCGTGGCGTAGGATGCGGCAACGAGGATGAAGGAGGCATGTCCGAAACACTCCGAGAGGGTAAATGAGTAGTGCTGTGGTGAGATGTAGCGTGGCAGCGGGAGTGATCGCGGTTTGAGAAGAGAGGTGTTGAGAACGTTGATGAGATGTCGGAGTGTGGGTGAGCGAGGGAGGAGGGATTCGAGTGTTGCCTCCGAGAGGATGGTTCGTATTGTAGTGTTGTTATTGCTGCTGCTGGCTTGATGCTTTGGGGGAGATTTCATATTGATTTGGCGGCGAGGTGGTGGTGTGGACGCCATCATTCGTCGTTGATAACAATGATGATTATTATTACCAATGCTGCTGTTTATGCTGCGACGCCGAGAACAATTGAAAAGCGTGCACTGACTACCACCTCTTCTGCAACGTTGTCGTGACAACGACGCAGTATTGCCACGAGATGACACCGCTATCATCCGTCTAGTACTGCATGCGGCAATCATCGTTGATGATCTATACAGCTGTAACACGTTGGTGCTGCCAACTATGATGGTTGACATAATGATTCTTCTCTAATTGTCGGTATCGTTCCTCGTTTAGTTTTGTCGTCGACTGACTGAGATTGGTAATCGTCCATGCTATAGCTACAGATTATGACTATGACAATGACGTTATTAGGAGACGCTGGGGCAGTTATTGTACCTACACAATGGTTGGGGAGGAATGACGAAATGAAAATGGTGGTCTGTAGTCTGTATGGTGGTTTGTTTGGCCTTACATTTTGGTTGGAGGGAAATTGAAAGCGTCGATGTCGTCGATGAATGTTCGTGCGTCCTTTTCAAAATTCCATTCGCAAAATCCCTCCCACCCCGGAAAACTTGTACAAACCATACCCTCTTTGAAATTTTATATGTCCAGAATCAACAAAATAATATTCATTCCTCTCAGGATACTGTTCGGTTGTCTCGGGGTGTTTATTTACCCTCCCTTTGTCCCGCTCCGACACAAAATGAGAACCCAAACATTCTGCTGCCTCAGCGCTGAGCCGCTGACGGAGGCCATGGCAATTTCATCTTGGAATTTCGGAACCATTTTTTGTGAAGCTCTCTATCGTTGGTGATAAAACAAAACCATGGCAAGAATAACACTGTATACTACACCAGCACTCCTCCTGGTAGTTCTTCTCATCTCGGGCGCTGCTTACGCGAGACAGCAGAATGGACTAGCCTTTGTACACACTACTTCTTCTTCATCGACGCTTCGTCCAATCTACCATCCCAAAACTCTTTCGTCCAGATACGCCTCTACTATTGATGAAATACCATCCGATGCACCGATAGACACTAGCAGCACCCGCAGGGGTGACCCCGAGGCAGTTCTTCAGGCACGCAATCGTCTCGTGGCCCTGGCCAAAGCATTAACAACCAATTCATCTACTGGAAAATTTATTACCCGTCCATCGTCGACAATGAAATTCCAACAGGCAATTGCGGATCTTGAGGCAGTGGCATCATCATCACCCACTAATCGAGAGAAGGAGATGTTATTGGGTGACTGGATGCTGATCGCTACTGCTAATGTACCATCATCCGACATTCAACGTCGTTTTAACGAAAAACAAAAACAGAAACGCAGTGACAACAAGAGCTGGTTCAGCATGCCCCAACGTAGATCTGGATTGAGCGATGGAAAATCTTCACTTAATCCTATTCAACAGAGCATTCAAAAATCATTTCAAGTGACACAACGTATTCGTAATGATGGTGCATCTTCCTCGGAAGGAGGAGAGATTAATCGTGTAGACAATGTTATCGAGTATACGCCACTTGATACTCTTGAGGACATATTGCCCAAAGACTCACCACTATCCAACTTTTTTGGTCAGATCAATGTCAATCCGCTACAAGTTAAAAAGTCCAAGGTTGTATTGATACACAAGGCCGAGGTGGAGAGTGTCTCACCCGTACTACGCACCAAAATTGCATGGACATCCTCTGTATTGAATGTGGCAGGGACATCCCAATACTTTGATGAGAATGGGTCTGACATATTTGGTGTGAATAATCTGTTTGGAGAGTTTCTAAATGTCGGATCCTTTGATACACCCTATGTGGATGAGGACGTGCGTGTAAGTCGAAGCACGAGTAGTCCGGTATCGGAACAACTGCGAGTCTTTGTTCGTGTCGGGTCGAATATTCTACATGACAATGAAGGAATGTTGGACTCTCTAACGGCCGAAATGCGTGTGGAAGAGGAGAGGGAGGTTGCGTCTAGCAGTATTGAAAGTCAAATGAAATCTGTAACTGATGCTGCAGAAAATGTGCGTGAAAAAGTTACTGATGCATTGAGTGATGCTATGGATGATGTTGTAGAACGTGTCCAAGATGTGGTAGAATCTGATTTGGAAGAGATTGGAAAGGCGGTAGAAGAAATCCAAGCTGGAGGTGATATTGTGGAGGCAGTTTCGAATGCAACCAAGGCTGTGGTGAAGGTTCCATCGGATGTGGGAAGTGTTGTTGCAGAAGATGTTTCTGTTGTTGTGGATAAACTGCAGGATGCTATTTCGGGTGACGATGAAGAGGAAGATGGTGGTGGAAACGATGTCGAGAAAGAAGATAAGGAAGACTAACTAAAAGGCATCTCTTCGCGTTTGTGACATTCAAACTAAGAAATTCTCCGATGTCATGATGTCTCTTGCGGAGCTCAAGTGACCAATTTTTGATAACGCAGAGCTCATGTGACCACTACTTTAACAAATAAAAAGTTTTCAATACATATCGTTTGATTACAGTAATGTAGTCATTATTAGTCACAAGCTTGTTAAGTTTTTCACAGTGCCACTTCGTCGTGTGGAAACGCCTCGAGCGCGGATGATGTGTCAAGAAATTCATCCACGCCCTCGACAGTGTCGACATTATCGTCCAGTAGTACGCTGCCATCAACAGAATATACCGTGACCCCAGGGGGGGCACCGATTTCTTTGCGAGAGTTAGCCAGCAGATCGTCGGCGCTGAATCTGCACATGACACATGTTGCAGGGCTATGCAAAGTTACAGTAGGGAACAGTTCTTGCGCCTTGGGTGCAACCAACGATAAAGTTACCGCCTCTGATTCCGTATCCTCGTTAGTAGCGGCAGCGAGAGGTATTGCGCAACCATTGATGTTGAATGTAACGTCTGCGACCACATTCTTCCCTTCCCATGTATCGAAAGCCGAGGTATCGTCTATATAAACCAAGCACCCAACTGTTGAGTTACAGCCATACGTAGAGTGTTCTTGAGAATGAGATGAAAGCCACTGTCCAGCTTGTAAAATCTGACCAGTAGAACACAAGCCCACTGAGCCCTTCCAAGCCCCAACAAGGGTGTTCAATGGCATCTCTAGAGTCGACAATCCGATGGACAACGTCGCCAAGGCAACGTGAGTGTTGACATTGTTGCCGCTGGCGTCAACAGAAGGTGGCGGGGATACCGAAATTTCGAAATAGACATAGCTATTTCTCATGACAGGTATCATCGAACGCGTACTACAATACAGAGCATTACCCACTTTCGTCGCAATGTGCTGCCCACATGAAAGTGCAACACCTGCACCAGCATCTGCGGCATCAAATACGGCAAGTCTGCTGCCATCTCTTAATGCAGATGACATCGCTCGAGTTTGTTCGTTTGGGTTCTCGAGACCCCTTTCAACGCGAAGTTGATCTCTGGCAAGAAAGATCACATTCTCTGTAAATCGACTTCCTCTCTCAAAATAATATAATCGACTGGTTGGTGTCGGAGGGAACGATGTAGGTGTACGCATGAAGATACTTCCTGAAGAATTCAACGACTCTTCAGAGAGGGAAGCTTCATCACCCCTCTCACTCACGTCAACAGATCGAAAGCTAGATAGCTCAAATGAAACGTTGTGCCTCATTTTGTTTGATTTCACTGGACTCTTGGGGTGGATTGTAGCAGTGAATGGTTGAAATGACACATTGTAGTGCATCATGCGTTGAGCACGTTTCTTCGAATGTTTGCTAAATGCTTCCTCCCCTGACCTCTCTGAATAGGCCAACAACGTTGATACAGAGTCCATTTTGTGAAGCCTTCGAAAGAGCTGCAACGCAATGCAGGAGAGAGAGCGAGTCATGTTGTTTAGCTTTGACATTAAACAATTTGGAGCAGACAAGACATGCTATATTTCCGATCAGACATACCTTAGAATCCAACGGATTGCCACCTGCACCGGCTTCCTTCCTCGCATGATCATGAGACCCCGATCGCACTGATCTACTCCCAGCCCCAGCAATAACGACCCCCCCCGCCAACGCCAATCCCTGTCGTGACAACCTATTCAGTGCAGCATTACTTACTGATCCTACACCAGTCGCCACGCTCATAATACCACTCACAACAACGTCTCCAGTCTTGCCCACTGCACTCCGTTGGAGATTGATCACGTGTTCAAAAATGTGGAATGGATTAATACTCGTCAAAACGTCAAGAATGCTGAGGACCGTGTTGCATAATACGTTGATGCACTTATCAATGGTAAAGAGACCGATTTTTCCAGTAGCAAATAGCGTCTCTAATGATAGATCGCAAACTGACTCGGCGATGTCCAATAATATCGATAGAGGAGCGTTGCGTAACAATTTGGAAATGATCACGCGTATTATCTTCGCACGACTTTGGTGTTGCTTTCGCAACGTCGTTTCTTTTTGTTGATGGTGTTGGTACCGGTGACGATGAAGCTGCTGCAGTTGATTACCACTAGCACCAGTAACTCGCGATTGCTGCTGATGTTCCCCTAACTCCGGAGAGCTATCCCTAGGACCATGAAGTTCCGTCGATGGAGATACGACCGCTACAGGATCACGAGCATTTTCTGGTGGTACCTCTAGATAACGCTCTTTTTCTTCCAGTGCAGCCAACTGCTCCTTTTGTTTCTGACGTTGAATACTTAACTTCACTGCAGTTTTGTAAGCATCCAGACAGTATTGCCGAAGTGGATATGGATGTGCAAATACGGCAGCGGCAAGTTTGTGTTGAAGGGCTTGCCTACGGAGGCAATTCTCCCTACGAATGTAAAAGGACAGGTCATCATCGTCCTCATCATTGTCATCAGCTTCATCATTGGTATTGTGACTTTCATTGTGACTTTCCTCATTATTCTCGCCATCATCATTATCATCATTCATTCGTCGTCTATTGCTAGTCCGCAGTATTCCCGAAATATTACTCGTCGAATTCACCACCATTCGAGACGACTCTCCTCCCTCATTTTCACTCGTAGGCTGTCCCGCAGGTGTACTAATAATCGGCTGTTGCAAATGTTGTTGTGCATCATCAGGCCCATAAAATTCTTCTTCTAAAGGACTCAACGCCACCAAGCCTGGAGTTTGGCCCTTCCCCCCCACGAACCAATCTTCTTCGTCATCGTTGCTGTTATTCGCAGCTGTGGTACCGCCGACGCTGCTGTTACTTCCCAATAAGGATACATTCCCGTCGTCATCCCCTCGTCTGAAATTATTGGTCGACTCGATTCCACTAGACGTCGTTCCGATGGTATGATAAAAGTGATAATCTAAAGAGTGATATCCCATCAATCCCAGTGAACTATTATTTGTAACACCGCTGCTGCCCCTGCTGCCACTACCATGGTGATGGCGGGGAGTGGCAGCAGAGTAGCAATACCGAGGCGATGGACGGGACAGTGAGGCCAAGGATTCGGCATCTCCCAAAGATAAGTAGGATGCAATGTGGTGAAGGATGATTTGCTGCTGCTGCTGCTGTTGACCGCCTTCGGAATTCAGCGGAGGAAGGTCTTCTGCCATTTTTTTTATTAGTATTATTACAAATCACGCCCTATTATTATGCTCTGCTGGATTTGTCAAAGGAGGATACTACTGTAATAACTGTTGAATGCAGCGCTGATGCAGCTGCCTTCGATAGAATTTTTTATTTTTTTGTGTATCTAGAGAGAGAGCAAAAAGTGCCATTTTCGTTCAAAAAGACACGATTTGCTTCCAGTAGATTTGGGGGGGAACAGTGAAATTTAGGGGGTACATTTGTGGTACATACTTCCCAGTACCTTTTACGCACAAACAATACCGAAGTACCTACCCTCTATCGCATCTCATGCATTCGAAAATGAATTAGTAACCCGAAGTGAAAACACCACACCTCGCTCTTCACTCTCTCTAGATACGCATACTAAAATAGCTATCTTCATTCACCGCTACTCTTATCTTGCTGGCTCCATTAAGGATGTGTAATAGTAATCAAATACTTCGGTGCAATAATAATATGACGACGCCTCTGTCTCGCATCTGTTCTTCGTCGACACTAGTTAGGAGGAGTAAATACATTCCACCACATCTGCTGTCCCATCCTCGGTGTGCATGTTTCGGCCAAAGAAGGTGCTTCGAAACTGTGGGCAGTCATCGCTACAGTGTCAATAGGACAAGTAGTAGTAGTAGTTCATCATCTGCCGCTATTGGCGAGTGGCACAAAAAGATATTACTTCCTCGACACGGTCAAAATGGAACATTACTCTTACGCAGCAATGCTAAATCTATTAACCAAGTTGATATCATACCACAGTGGAGAGATGATACAATGCTCGAGTTGATACCCATCGTGATGTCGGAAAGCATACAAGATGGTAGCGATACAAATGTAACAAGGAATAGTATTCGTAGGAAAGACAACGAATCTGCAGTGAAAGAAATACAATACGATTACGATGAGTCATCGTGGACAGAATTAGAGGAAAAGCAAATAGTTTCATATGGTGGACTTCAATTCACATTACATAGAGATGGAATTTTAACTGCGTTGGGACGAAAAGGATCATTTGTCGAAATGGATGTTGATATAGACGACAAAACAGAGGAGAAAGATGCGCGATTGTTGTCAATGTCGTCTTCGTCTTCGCAATTGTGGAAGCTTGTTGCTACGGTACCAGAAAAATCCAATATTACATGCACCATCACCAAAGGACATATCAATGTTATTGGGAGTAAGTTGGAAGGTGACGCTCACCTTACGACATCTGATGGAGACATCAGAGTGTCCAAGTTGCGTGGACACGATATTACATTGAACAACAATGATGGTGTAGACAAGAACACTTTCTCATCTACTCCTGGCTTAATATACGTACACAAAGGTATCGAGGCCAAAACAGTTCGGATCAGTTCTTCCAACAGGGTACGAGCAAGAATGGTGAATGGGTCAGATGTTTCTGTACAAGTTGTGGTACCGCCAACATCCGTGACAGAACAGGAAGAACATGCTATGAATGATACAGTCAACGATGGACGATCTGATAACAAGCTGGACGAAGATGACGCTGGGTGCAGAATCGACATTGGATCGTTATACATTTCGGGTAGTTCCGAATGTGAAGCGAGACTTAATGTAGATGAATCGGACTCGTCCCCTGGCCTCGTACGGATAAAGTCTAGCCATGGACATGTGACGGTGCATGCCAAAACAAAACAGAATGCATCATCATTGACAGAAGCGAAACTTCCTCAACCCTTTGTGGATCTTGGTGGGGTTAATGGTAGCTGTGATGTCTCCCTCGACGTTGGTGCTGATGGCAGCGATCTGAAAGTTGTGTCGCCAACACCTCACGAAGCACTTGTAACGACACGCGTTCACTTCGACTCTTTGTCGCCTAATTCGATCAGTACAATAACGTCATTCCATTCAGGAGGAAGATCCGACGAAGCAATCGTCAGCGTAACAGTCGATCGCAAAGTTGAGGCAGATCTTAGATTATTGGCTCTTAGTAATAGAGCAGAGTCAATGCCGATTGATATGGATCGACTTACTAGTGATGAGCTCGATGATGTTGAGTCTACATTGCTCGATATTGAACGGTACATAAAAAAGAGTGGGTACTACAACGCATCAGAAGCAATCGAATCAATTTATATTGAAACTGAATCATTTGATCCAGGAAGTGAGAACAAAATGCTACCCGAGAGTGAATGTTTTCAGTACAAGCAAGGAACAATAAGAAACCGAAGTGGCGAGCCAGATAGCCGATTTGATATTCGTTCATCTCCTTCCAGAGGCAAAATTAATATTGACAGCGCAGCCTCACAAGCACTTAGTGGGTTTCAAGGAAAGAAGAACGATTCAGACAACTCTGCAGACGACAATTATCATTTCCCCCTCCTCGCCGTAGCAACAACTGGGAAGATCAAGCTGGAAACACTGAGTTGGCTAGGGGCTATTGCAAGGAGATACGGTTTGGAAGGACAGCAAGAGCTAGGTCGGACTGCAAGCAGAAGGCCGCGGTTGAGTTAAAATAGATACTACAGAGTTAAAATCAATTGTCGCTTTTTGAAAATCCGATTTGAAATAAGCGAAAAACCGATCTAATAAGCGAAAAACCGATCCAACTCGGTTTTTCACTTATTTCTAAATCCACGCCCATTTTGCTCATCACCTCAATGACATTACGCCCGTAGGGGCCTTCTAAACCCAACCCCCACAGGCTATTATTGACGCTAACCCCCTCGGCACTACTCTGGGCAGTTACCATGGCGAAATCTAAGCGGGGGAAGTCGGCGAAGTCATCCAACAGTGGCAAAACGGCTGCGAAAAAGGCGTCCAACAAGTCAACAAATAAATCTACGGCTGCGGGGAAGCGGGATGCAGACGGTTGTGGCGAGCGAGAGGTATTTAATTCGTNCAACAAATAAATCTACGGCTGCGGGGAAGCGGGATGCAGACGGTTGTGGCGAGCGTTGCTGTGCATGGAAGGGTGTATTTGCACCTGTACTGAAGGGGTGTCCCTACAACTTTGATAGCGATAAAATGGACAGCGACAGTGATGAGGATGACAGCAGTGACGATGAGGAGGAAGATACTGCTCACTCTCTTCAAATTTGCGACAAGGGGCTTTTGAGTAATGATTGCAATAATTATGTGCATAGAAAGTGCTACATCAAAGCATACAACATTGCGTGTGGTAAATTTTTCGCTGACGATCCTCCCGAAGAATTTCCCGATCTTCATTACTGTCCCGATTGCTGTATGGCGTATCAAGATTGGAAGGTGTTGGATTGCCATGGTGGGATGGAATATTTCAAGAAAATTTGTTATGACAATGACGATCAAAGGATTTACTACGATAACACCACGACGGACGACGTCGATAGCGACGAAGATGATGGTGGGGGCAAGCAACGGGCAGTGGAAAATGAGTTGAAGCCTGCAGCCGGTGACGGCAGCAGAAAGTCAGTGATGTGGAATATTGATGATATATATGGTGATGATCTTCCGCCATACCACCCAGGAATGAATAGCAGTAGCGAAGATGGAAGTTCCTCTTCCACTTCTAGAGGAAGCGATGATAGCAGCGATGATAGTAGCGATGACGATAATGATAATGATGGCCGAGGAGTAGCGAAGGCAAAGAAGAAGAGGAAAGATACAGAGGGGGCAGACAGTGAGACAACAGCAACTACAACGACAGCAGCAGCATCAGCAACAACAACAACAGCGGCAGCAGCAGCAGCAGCAACAACAACAACAGCGGCAGCAGCAACGATAGCAGCAGCAGCAGCAATCCCTGCATTATCAATCGAAGTTGTCGCCACTGAATTTGCCAAGAAGGGTTTCCAGCTTGATGGCACGGTGTTGAATGCAAAAGCCAAGATGACTAAAGTTGCTTCATTTGTGAAGAGGATTCTGAGGGACGACCCCGACCTTGTCAAACAAGACGAACCTCATTTACTTCACTCGTATTTTGAGAGTTGGGTTGATGTTGCATGGACTGAAGTTTTTACTAACTTATGGTTTGTGTTGCGTGACATGCTGAACAAAAAAAAGGACGGATTCAGAAGCAATGTAAATGTTAGTGGGACATTTTCAGAGTGTGCGTGCAAGTTGGGGCGCATGTTTCACACCCAGCAATGTAAGAAGGACAACTGTGATCTCTGTGATGACAGTTTACCGGATAGAGCTGTGTCTTTTGAGTTGGTATGTGTAATGTGTGTTGTGTCTCTTCACTTACGTATTTGTTTATCTTCCCAGCCTCTAACACATCCTCTTTCCTTTCCTGCATTTCTGTAGACAATATCACAAAGGATGTACGTCAAAGAGTTGGTTGATTGTTACGAGAAGGCGGCTGCCGATGCAAGGCGCACTGAGTCTGACGCAATGGCGAAAAAGGGACGGCAGCAAAAGAAGGCAAACAAGAAACTTCAAGGGGGGAAGGTGTCCAACTTCGGCTATGCACCAAGTCGCTTGGCAAAAGAGAAGTGCCCTTGCTGTGGCCATGGGTACCTCCAAAAGTTACTAACGGATGCACAATTGAAGAATGCAAACAAACAGAGGAAGAAAAAGCATTCCAAAAGAATGAGCGCTTACGAGAAGAAGCATGCATCAAAAAAGAATGAGCAGAATAAACCTCGCCTCCGGCTTCAATCAATGGAGTTCAAATGCCCGTGTCTCTGGCTGAAGGGGAGTAAATGCCCTGAATGCAATGGATTAAACATAGACTCATGCGAAATTTGCATTTGTACATGTCAAACTGGGCCTATTGAATGGAAAGACTTTGAATCTGTCTCTCGTGGCGCACAGTCACGGGCACGCGGATTGGAAGAGAATACGATCGTAATCCACGAATTCATCATCAAAGCGTAGGCTTGGTGATGGGCATGAATTGCCATCCCCCTCCCCATCGTTGCTCTCACTACTCATCCTTGATATGTATCCGCACATCTGAAACAGCTCATAGAAGCCACCGAGGCCATCTCTGCGCTCAATTATATCGATGATGGTATTAATTAAATCCTCTTCATTACTAATCTCTTTCCACCTCTTTCGGACAGCACCTGCTAGCTGATTAAAGACCCACTCAATCGGTGCTTCGTAGGGCCGATATGGCGGACGACAGATAACTCTATGACCAGCGTTGTAGATAGTATCATAGATCTCACTCGCTTTGTGAGATGAAAGATTGTCATGCATCATGGTTTGTCTGGCTCGTTTTCTTTGAAATAATGTATTACATCCTCCTCTAGGAAGGATTTGTATCCTTCAATGGTGGTTCCACTATCCGTGGTCACTTTGTACCAAATCCGCGGCTTCTCCCTCGAACCCTCAACGTTTGGAGGAAGGGAAGGATCACCAGGCTCGATAAACATGATCACAACAACCTTTTGCTTGCTACGCGAGTAGTTTCCAGCCTTACACACACGGAGGCCTCAACAGCGTGCCCATAACCTTGAGATACGTCACCAAGATGAAACGCCATCTCATCTCCGTCCATCAATCGCTCCATCGGCACATCCCGTATCCCCCCCGGGAAATTATAGTTCCAAAAGCAGAAGTGGAGATAGGTATTCTTTGGCGTGAATGCCTGATATGCTGTTGTGCTCCCCTTCTTTACCGTCAAATCAAGGCGTTGGTAGCCTTTGGTTATCTCTGTGTTTGTTAATACTCGTCCGTCTGCGGAATACAGTGCAACAAAAGCAGAACACTCCTCCCGAGTTGCCTGTGGCCAAATCAGTTTGAATAAGGCTAGTAGAAAGAGATTTTCCCCCGTGATGGCTGTCCTGCGTTTGTTACCTGTCTGTCTCTTTGGTTCGACCCCATCCTTTATCCACCGCTGGATGGAGCGCTTCATAGACTTTGGCACATCACTTCCTTCCTGATATAGATTCACTAAAATTTTACGCAAAGGGACAGGATAGCCCGCCGAGCCACCCTTACTCGGATCAGGAGCATCTGCCTTAAATCGGAGAACATTAAGCTCGCTTGAAGCACATATTTTGTACAAATAATCCGCCCGGCCGCCCGGGGAAAGGATGGCATCGTCATTCACCGACTGCTGCTGCTGCTGTTGTTGATGGATAATGGAACCTGTTTTGCACCCCTTCTTTCTTCTTTTTCGTCGTGTATACTCCGTAGACGAATTAAATACCTCTCGCTCGCCACAACCGTCTGCATCCCGCTTCCCCGCAGCCGTAGATTTATTTGTTG
>JALLBJ010000126.1:0-48197 GCA_036940105.1 Skeletonema potamos
AGAGTAGGACTAGCAACCCGGTGTGTAGCAATATTCATCGTTAGTGTTTAGTTAAGCAAAAAAGGGGCACTTTACTAGGAAAATCTCACCCCTTGCCCCCAACGGTCGATGGTCTTGCGAACATCCATCCATTGGGGGGGGAGGTGGGCGGATTAACCCTAACCTGTGAGTTAAAATACGACGGATCCGCGAAGAAAATTGTCAGCGAACAACAAAAATGCGGAAGGAATTCAAGACAGAAGACCAACTACCAGCAGCCCTACTACTACAATAATATTTTACACTCTTCTCCTTCAGAAGCCAGCATCATCTCTTGAATTTGCCGATGCCGATGCCCGGCATATAATAATAATACAGTTACAGTAGATCGAGTCCGACGGTAGGTTACCAGATGCAGCGCCACAACAGCAACATCAGAGACGTACAGGGCGTGTCCTCCAACCGAGAGGGCACCGCCTCATCATCAAATGATAGTCTGCAGCAGCAGCAGCAGCAGCAGCAACCGGCAGCAGCGTTCTCGCGCTCAACAATAATACCAAGAGTGTACCGTAATAGCAGTAGCCGTGTCAGTTTTGCTGAAGTTTCATCATCTCCTAGACATCTGCCGCCACCGCCGCCGCTGCCAACAACAACTTCGTCCAGAAGTCCAACAACAACGTCATATAGACTTCCAACAACATCTTCGTCCAGAAGCTCTCGGATTCAGATGGAAAATTCTAACCTTCCTAGACAGAATTCCTACAGCGAAGTCTACAGGTCGCATCAGGCACAGATTCCTCAAGCTTCCATAGCAGTAGCAGTAGCAGCAGTAGATACTGCATCAACTTCGTCTCCCCCGAGCTCTCCTAATGATGCACTGTCATCGTTGGCAACGACAGTATCACGGAGGAATTCTGCACCAAGCCCGAGCACTCCTGCTCATGGGGTTGAAAGAAGTTTGGAAGATGCAAGAGCTCGACTAAGAGAAATATGCATGGCTGCTAGTGCTAGAGCTAGAGAAGGTTCACCTCCACAAAACGAGCTGAATTCAACGAGGTAGTGGCAGAGACCATCGAAGTCGTTACCACGCCATTAGTCCAAGAGACCATCTGAGATCTCTGCTGAATTCTCTGAGGTAGTTACTGATCCTTGCGCGCTCACAAACTGGTGAGATAGCTTGTGAGAGCCACGAAGTTCCAAGTAAATTCTCCCAGATCATACATAACTCTAACTCTCGGCTCATTCAAGTTTGTAGTGCTGGGACCTTGTGATAATGTTAATGTGGTATCTTGCGTCTCGTCACCCTCACACAGTTGAAGAAATCGAACATAGCGTAAATGTGAGCTATATTTATATTGTGTGATGTATGTTATGTTATATGTTTTGTGTCTCCCGACCCGCAGGAGTAATCTCATTGTCATTGCAATTGCAGTAAAAGTAACAACAATTAACAACTTTATAGATCGAATAAGATTTTTAACTACAATTACTAAGCGTGCATTACAGTGCACTAGCTTTCCCGATAATTTAAGGTGCCGATTTATCAAGGCGAAGTAAGTAAAAGTATGGTATTGTAATTTGATGTCTACAATAATACTGCAGAAAGCGTCGCTGAGAGCTGAGAGGCGCTGCTTCTTTTCGCCCGCCCGGAAGCCGGAAGAGAAGCGAAGAAGAAGGAAGAGGTGAAAAGGAAAGGTCATTTCTCGTATGAAAGACAGTCCAAGACATGTAACGCCACTGGAAAGTGGAAAGGAGAGTGTCGGAGGAACAGTTCGCAGTTTAGTTATCTAGACTGAGGCTAATGCACGTAACACATAGGTAAGTAGATACGAAGCGAGCGAGGTTATGAGCTTGATTTCTTCCAACGTCACTTCACGTCACTGAAAAAGACACAAATTAAGACAAATAACTAAGTTAGCCAAATATTCCGAATCGACGGGAATGTACACTAACAAGCCAACTTCAATTGAGGCTATAGGATCATGTTCCTGAGAGATCCTGCGTCATCCATCCCCATTTATCTAACGCCATTCCTCCATAAGTGTGCGTAAGTATATTGGCAGCGTCCTCGTGGTATCTAGTAGGGCTAGACGTGGATGGTTTAGTAGATAGAAGATAAAAAATTGAACATGGCTGGCGTGAGGACAGCAGTTGTGGTGGTCGTGGCTTATCTCAGTAACATGTACCGAGAGATCAAATCGAAAATTCCTAAGCAGGGCCCAACTCGCCCACAGTTTCTTCTTGATGCTCTCACCGCAAACGAGGACATTTACTACTTCGGAGTGGGATCAAATCTATCACGCACAAGGTTGGAAAATCGCAGTATTGGTAAGAAGATTCATCCTATTAGCTTTGAGCCATGTGTTGTCTATGATTTTCGGCTTGCCTTCAACTTGAAAGGCATGCCACCCTTGGAGCCTTCGATGGGATCAATTGAACCTCTACCAAGCTTTTTCGAAAAGGATGACCATCACGGACAGAAGAAATCTCGGCACCTGAAGAGGAGTGACAGTAAGGCTTTCCTTGCCTATGATACTAATGAATGCCATGGAGCTTTGATCAAGTTAAGTGCTCATGATTATGAGTTAGTATACAAATCAGAAGGAGGTGGCGCTGGGCCAACACAAGGTTACGAGGAAATTGAAGTCCTCTGCGTACCATATGATAAATCAAAGAAGCCTGTAAAGGCAGTTGCATATCGCACGACAGAGTTCGGTAGGTTGGAACAGAAACGAGACGTATGTCCAAGCAAAAGGTACATGGATATCATACGCAAAGGTGCAGCGGAGCTTGGTTTAGAAGCTTCGTACCAGAAATGGCTTGCAGATCATCCAGTTCAAGAGCCAAGTTTGTTTCTCAAGAAAATAGCAATCAACAGTTGCATACTAACGGCAGTACTTCGTTTTCGTTTAGGCTGGCATGTGCTGCCTCGCCTTCAAACAGCCATTTTGTACAAAGTGCATGTCCCACCAACAGATCCTGCTTGGAAACAATATATAGGCGAAGTAGTGGCTGTTATCATTTTGTTTCCCAGTGCATTCCTTGGGTTAATTCTTAGATCTACTGGCAAGACGCCTCTTATGATCAAAAAATTTATTGATACTTTGGAGGAGTCAATGTAGAAGAGGATATGTTGTCGATTACTGGAGGAGAAAGAAAGAAAGAAACATGATAGCGAAACGCTTCTTATTCGTAGCAAATATAATCCTTTTTTTATGATCTAATCTAAAGTGTGTTCAAGTGTTGAGGGTAAGGAGACACAGGATGCAACATCATCACTAGGTCCTGTCATTATTGTTGAATATAACCGCGAGTCTTCGGGATAGTCCCATTCATCCTTGATCTCGGAGAATTTACTTCGAGGACGAGCTTTCGCAACATTTTGTGAGCGCGCAAGGCCGTAAGTAAGCACCTCAGAGAATTCCGAAGGGATCTCAGAGAAATTAGAATCTCTTGGACTTATGGGGTGATTACGACTTCGATGATACTGTGCAACGACCTCCTTGATTTCAGCTCTTGGTGGCGGAGATGTACCTTCTCTAGCAGATTGAATGATATACATGCATAATTCTCTGAGTCGAGATACTGCTGCATCTTCCACACTTCTTTCAGGAACAGGAGTGCTTGGGCATAATGCATCATTCGTTTGCAATGCCACCGCCGCCAAAGATGACGCTTTATGAAGAGAGCCACCAACTCCAACTAAACATAGTACTGGTGGAGGAGACGAAGGTGATGCAGTATCTACTGCTGCTATAGCAGCTTCAGGAATCTGTGCCTGATGCAACCTTCGTCGTGGTGGCGGATGCACATTGATGCCTTTGCTGTAGAAGTTCCGTCTAGGGAGGGGAGAGTTTTTCATCTGAGAACTTCTGGACGACGTTGCTGTTGGTGCCGGTGGTGGCCGAGGATTGGAATCAGAGTAAGATTTCATGTCATGCCTAGTATTTTGTCCAAAGGGAAGGCTGAACGCCATATGCCGCGACCTAGTAATATCGATAAATTCAAGGACGTCATTCTCATCATCTGTGTTCGCAACGTATTAGAAGAAACAATATTTCATTAGTAGATGCGCACCAATACAAGACACACTTGTAATGTTTCTTTACTCACCTAATACACCAGGACTCTTTCTATTCAATGTACTCAAGCTTCGAAATGATTGAACGTAACATTCTGATGCAGCTGGACTTTTAAGGCTTTCGACGTCGCTGCTGCGGGTCAGTTTCTGTGTCGGCTTGACGTCACCTCCACAACTTCCACTGCCGTAGCTCTTGCTGCGGTTCATTCTTTTTGTTGATCCAGCTACCGGTGGCTGCTGCGGCTGCGAGAGTCGAGGCCTTTCAACTGATGATGATGCTGATCTCCGTCGAGGGATAAAGCCGCCCCTGGAATATGGGCCTGTTTCACATCCGCTGTTGTGGTGGCGCTGCATCGGGTCTACTCAATGAACGAACTCCCTCTGTTGCTTCGTCGTCAATAATCCTATTATTGTTATGCACCAACACTCTCTCTCTCTCCTCTCTCTCTAGCACCAGATAAGTATTATGATGTGTACAATAGTGCGTGACTGACTGTTGCTTTCGGGGGCGGGTTCCTGTATTCCCTTCTGGGTTCGCACTGATATCTCCAACTGGTACTAACTCCTCTGTATCATGTAAATTATCGTTGTTTATTGTCTTTTTTCTAAGACAGAAGGGATTTTTCAGCCTTGAGTAGATATATACATTGTAATTATGATGTGCATACATACAGTTTGGAAGTAGTTGATTTATTGAACGCTTCGTAAACAATAATAGGAGAAATACATTCGCTATAATGGCATTCTGATTTATCTTGGGTACCATACTTTCTATTATCCCACTTTAATGGGAGATTCCATCTTCATCTCCAACGTCCTTATCTTTTACCTCGTGCAAGTTGGAGAGTTGTCATAATATTCCCAACTAAAATAATGAAACGCAGTGTGACGACAAGCACAGATGACGTTATATTTATTGGTCAAACGAGATTTTTTATCATCCTACTATCTTTATCTACGAACTCATCTTCTCCACCCAAGACTTCAGTCCCTCAGGATTGTTCCCCCCGCTAATCCGGTTCACCTCCACCCCATTCCTAAAACAAACAAACGTTGGCATCATTGCCACACGTAATTTACCTGATAGTACATCACAATTATCCCCATCAACATCGACTGTGACAAATTTATATTTGGGGTATTGGGACGCCAATGAGATGTAGGTTGGTTGTATAACTCTGCATGGTTTACACCACTCGGCGGTAAATTTGACAAATAGTAAGTTGTTGTTCGATTGTTGTTGTTGTTGTTGTTGCTGCTGCTGCTTATTTTGTGTGAATACTTCCGACCAACGTGTGAGTGTTTCGATATGTTCAACTTCACCTCCTCCACCTCCTGAAATACTGTCGTTGTGATTATTGTCATCTTTTTTCTCATCCTCATTAGTATTTTCATCCACATCAGTTGTGTTGGCGGTAGAAGTAGTGCTACTCTCACGAGCAGTGCGGCGACGATGGGGTGGTTGATTCGTCTTATTCTTCTCTGTTGTTGTTGACGATGATGCACAGCAGCTAATATTGCTACCAGACAGCTGCGAAGTATTATGTACACCAAGACGCTTGGCAATAAAGTCGGGAAGCATTCCCACTTTGGCAAGTTGGGCGGCGACCCATTGGAGTGCGAAAAGGAGGAGAGGTATGAGACCCGCGTAGGGGATGCATACACCACCGATGCAGATGCAGGACATTATTATATGATGTGCCTCTACTTGCGTTATGATTCTCGACCGCTTCGTCAGGGTCTATTCAATCACACCGATCACCACCAAGATAGATAATAGGGTTTGGCCGGCTTCGTTTGTGACTGCCCCCGAAAGGGCACTCACAATCCCGCCCGCCGCCGGCAAAAGCAAGGACGCAACAACTGTCCTTTCCAGGTCCTTTCCTCCTCAGGTCCTCAGTAATAAGGAGAGTCCTTTTGGTTTAGTTTGGTTCATCATCCAACTTAAGTAGGAAGAAAGGCAACTGCGCATAAACCAAAGCAGCAGCATACATGATATTGTTACTTCGTCGCTTATTCCAAGATGAATCCTACTCGGACGGCGCTACAAAGGAGAATACTACTCCAAGAAGTGACACACAAATCGGAACGAAGAAGGTCGGCGTCATCATCATCATCGGCATCTCTTAGCACTCTATGCACTAACCACCACTATAAAACAACAATAACAACCCATTTTGGATGGAGGAAAGATCACCAAACAATAACCAGCAGCAGTCAGCCATGTTACTATTTCTCATCTCTACCATCATCCCCTCTCAAACGACCACCCTGCCCATTTCGAACACTCAACATTCCCAAGGAATCCAAATATTCACACGCCAAGAAATCATTCTTAAAAATAGCCATGAAGCACCACCCCGATACAGTGGGCAACGATTGTCAAGAAACACGAGCCAAATCACAAACTATATTCATGAAGTGCCGGAAGGCACTCGAGTCACTGGAAGAATGTCCCAAGACTGGCATGGCCATACTCAAAGCAGAAGCAGAACGAAAACGTAGCATGTCCAATGAAGAATTTGATCAATGGTTTGAGGAAGAGACGGGATCTCGACATCCATTCAACTTCGATTTAGATCCCAAGGTTATGCGCGAGGTGGCTGAAATGCACAGTGATATGGAGGGATCACATGGATTAGATAGGGATGGCGGTATGTGGCATTTAGCTAGTATGATTTCGAATGCTGTGAAGCAAGGGAAGGAGGGTGCAGAAAGTGTGTTGAAGTTGGAGGCGGGGGCGGTTCGAGGGGGTGGAGAGATCGAGGCTAGTGGAACGTTGAGTCGACGGAGAAAGAAGAAAAGATGAATGATTATGATGATGATGTTGGCTACCATACCATTGAGACTACAAAGAAAAAAGGAATGCAGGTAGTAGAGAAAGAACCTTTTAACTTTGGTTGCTTAAATAATAATAGGCTCATTATCCAGAACTATACTTTCTCGTGACTTGTTCTCTTAAAATGAGATGGAATATATGCATGCAATGGTTACACTCTTAGAGTCATTTCGTCAGACTCAAACTCGCAGGAAACCTCAATAAAATATGTACCTTATAAACGCCAGACACACAACACCAACATAGCTAAAATCGACAACAACTAGATACTATCCACTCATCGCCTTCTCTTCAATGTACGGAGGAATGATGGAACTCTGCCATCACCTTGGTCTTCCTCTCCATCCTCCTCTTCTTCCTCTTCCTCCACCACCTCTTCAACATAAACCGGTTTGCTGGCTGGTTGTCTCGCTGAACTTGCTCTTCCCTTGGACTTCATACTAACAACATCGTTCAAGAAATCAAGATTTTGTTTGGTAGTGTCCGCAAAGCCCGTGGCCAACACTGTGATCGAAATTGTATCCTCAAGCGAATCATCAATCAACGCACCAAAAATCACATTGGCATCTTCCTCCACTGATTCATAAATCAACTTTGCCGCTCGATTGACATCCGTCAAACTCAATCCCTCTCCTCCACTAATATTGAAGACGACACCCTTGGCATTGTCAATACTCGAATCCAAAAGAGGACTAGAAATGGCAGCGGTGGCAGCATCCTCGGCCCCAGTCTTTCCAGATCCAATTCCAATCCCCATCAAGGCCGTTCCAGCATCTGACATGACACTCCGTACATCGGCAAAATCGACATTGATCAATCCAGGTTTGACAATAATCTCGGAAATTCCCACCACACCCTGTCGCAAGATGTCATCTGCTACCGCAAACGCTCTATTCATTGGTGTGTTCTCTGGAATGATATCCAAGAGTCGATCATTACTAACAACAATAACTGTATCAACATTTTGCTTCAACCTCTCAATGGCAGCAACCGCTTGCCTCATCCTCCTCTTTCCCTCAAACCTAAATGGCTTGGTAACAATCCCAATAGTTAACGCTCCAGCCTCCTTACTAACCTCCGCCACCACCGGTGCAGCACCACTTCCCGTTCCCCCACCCATACCAGATGTTACAAAGCACAAATCAGTGCCCTCCACCATGGCAGCAATTTCTGCACGTGATTCTTTCGCGGCTAATTCACCCACTTCGGGATTCCCCCCCGCACCAAGTCCACGTGTCGCGGCTGTACCAATGTTGAGGACACGCGCACCCTTGGCTTTCGAACGGCCAAGGGCTTGGGCGTCGGTGTTGATGGCCCAAAAGTCCACTCCGGAGACGCGGGTGTCTAGCATGCGGTCAACCTTTTGTTGTTGTTGTTGTTGTTGTTGTATATTGTTGTGTTGTGTCAATTGAATATTAATGGTTTGTGTATATCAGACAATGATTTTTGAAAGAGGAACATGATAAGTATATGAGCAATACGCATAATCATGGAGACAAATACCTCACATCATGTAAACACAATTCTTAACACTCACAGCATTACATCCACCTCCACCAACACCCACAACCTTAATCACACAGGGACTCAATCCACCATCGGGAATGACGGCATAGGAATCATAATCACTCATACCCAACGCAGTACTCGACGTTTTCGTATTGCGACGTGTAATACCGGCAAAGGATCCTCGTTCGGGTTTCCATCCTGATGCAACAGCTGAGGTAAATAATAAGTCATCATCTTCTCCTTCGATATTAGTATTTTCTGAGAGGGCGGCGCCGCGGAGAGATGAAGATTGTGTTTGCAATAAATATGACGAGGTTGTAGTAGCTGCTACTGCTGCTGGCGGCACTACAAATGCACATGTTGTGGTAGAGGTCGTGTAGCAACTAGCAAGGATGGCCATTGCGGCCAATGTATATTTGGATCGCATCATCTTCTTCTCGGAACTGTTTACTTAATATTAGCGCAAGGTGGATAGATGGGATTGCAGATCTTTCCGATATTGCAAGAGCAAGCGAGATAGCGAGAGGGAATGGTTAGGGGATACAATAGTGTAGTATTGGCATCAAATTCCAATGACGTTGATTTTGGCGGCAAATCCTTTCTCTCTTCTCTTCAATAAGCTGAGCGTTTGCATATGTCATATCGTTTTAGTCACAACCATCGAACTAAATAATAGTACCATAACGTATATAAGTATGTACATAACAGCAACATGCTGTTGTGCTTTATTTCCCCTTCATTTCATTCACCCATAAAAGACTTGCTTATTCATCTGCTGCCGCGACTTGCAGCAAGAAATGCGCCCCCTGATATCACCGCTGTTGCACAAGCCGATGTGGCCAGCTGACCATGATCTTGCAGCTGTCACTCTCAACTGTGCGTGCCTATTATTACAACAAGTGTCGGGGACTGACAGGACAGGTGTGCCGATTGCGAGATATATGGTACAATCATCCCGAAGCTTGGTATATGGACAGAGTCTTATGTAACTGCAGGCTTGATCTGTCCACAGAAACAACATACTTACGTTGAGACTTTACAAGGATCAAAGCCTCTCGCCAGCGTGTAAGGGTATCCGTAGAAGTGTCGCCCAACGTTTGAAGACCATAGCTTTGAAACAGGACGTGTTACAGCATCTGAAGAAGTACAGCAAGATGACATGCTTCCGGGTCTGTTCAAAAACAATCATAATATGCTCAGAGACGAAATAGGGCTGGTATGGATGATCTTGATGTTGTCGCCTTGACCTTGAGAGTGGTGCACAGTCGAAGAGGTGATCACTCGCTCACTCCAGATGTCTTCTCCAATCATTATTTCCATACTTTCCCATGTCACATTGCCGCCGAGATGAGAGATAGCCAACGGCTGTCATCTGACCAGCCAACAACCATTATGCAGCTCCTGACGGATCGGACCATTCTCGGAGATGTGTTGACGCTTTTGACATGATTAGTCTATAATCTTCAAGTAATGACAAAATTTTTCAAGAAGATGTTTGAGCTTGGAAGGGAAGTGCCAGGGTGCAGCTAAGATTGACGGACTACTACAATATTGTCGTTTGAGGCTTGTTGCATCATGATTCATTATTATTTGAAGTGAGGAAGGTTGCTTGCTGTATCTACTTTCTAACATTTGAATAACGATTGTAGTCCGCTCTCTCTCTCTCTCTTTACTCCTTCATTTTTGCATCCTCCTCTTCGTCCTCTTCCTCATCATCCATAGTCGCATGCTCCTCCCTCCACTTCCTCATCATCTCCGCTTCATTATAATGCCTCTTTCTCAAATCTTTAAACTTCTTCTCATGCTCCACCGCCTTCTTCTTCTCTTCTTCATCACTCATGTTCGAATCTCGTGATAATGCCGGTGACAATGGGCATGCATCTCGTTTATCTGCCACGGCTTGGAGTTTGGATGAGATATCGACCCATTGATTTGCTAGTGAATGCTTTTCGTGATGTGGATGATTTTCGTCTGGGGAGCGAGGGTGACGTCCTGAGGAGGTGGACTCCTCGTCGGACTGATGATCGTAGTGGGTGTAGGGTGTGTTCGGTTCGTCAATCTGTTTTGTTGTCATGTTATTTTTTGAATATAAAAAAAGGTAACGTATTTGCAAATGATGTGAGCATAAGATATGTGAGCTTGAAAATAATAGGAGATGACCAGACACACTTATTAGTTCCGATAGTAATATTTAGCAGACGCACCTTCATTCTAGTACCCCTCAATAAATCATGTTCTTCAATTGCATGTTCATCCCAAGTTAAATGTCTAGAATTATCCGATTTCTGATTGCCGACGCTTCCTACTTTAGCCACTGAAGCTTTGGACGGTGATCCCTCCTCTCGCGGATGCTTGAGAATTGGATGAACTGTTTCTGCTGGAGGCATTTTGATTGATGCTGCTGAGTTCATAGTGTTGTTTTTTTGTATCGTAGAGGTGAATTCTCTCGTTGCAATTATTGATGTCGATGCGATGATGAAAAAAGCAACTGAATTGATGATGTATGAGCGAAGAGCGACGAGAACCCAAGTTTTGGTCTGCCTGCCATCTGCCGTATGCGGGCTGCCGGCCAATTGGGGTTCATGGATCTTTTGCCCGCCGCCCGTCCCCTAAGTATCACCACAATAATGCACAATACACAACGCTTACTTGTCATTGTTCTGGCACGTCGATAGCGAATAGCGACGCAAGTAGATCGACACTACCGAACAACCATGGCGGAAGCAGCAACAAAGATGGACACCGACAGCAATGAAGATAAGCCATTTATCAAGGTCAACAAGCGCCCCTCCATCCCAGATGAAAGCATACAAATGCCATGGGTGGAAAAGTACCGCCCGGCCAAACTGGAAGATCTCGTGGCACATGAAGATATTGTTAGCATATTGACCAAGTTGATTGATAATGACAATTTGCCGCATTTGTTGCTCTATGGACCTCCGGGTACTGGAAAGGTGAGTGGAGAGTATTGCCGCTGGTTCGTGTAGAGGATGTTGGTGCATGTAATTAGATGTAATTGGGATTATTTATGTTTGCATGTGACACCAATACATCATTATGTACACTATTCACTCATTCAATTCAACCACCAAATCACCAACACTCAACAATCCTCACAGACATCTACCATCGTCGCCGCCGCAAAACGAATGTACGGATCCACCGCAGCCTACTCCTCCATGGCCCTTGAACTCAACGCCTCAGACTCACGTGGTATCGATGTAGTTCGGAACGAAATCAAAGAATTCGCGGGTACACGTCAACTCTTCCACAAGGGCATCAAACTAATCATCCTTGATGAGGCAGATGCCATGACATCAGATGCACAATTCGCTTTACGTCGAGTGATTGAGAAACATACCAAGAATGCACGATTTTGTTTGATTTGTAATTATGTTAGTAAGATTATACCCGCATTGCAAAGTCGTTGTACGCGGTTTCGATTTGCCCCGTTGCAGCAACATCAGATCCGCAGTCGATTGCTTGAGGTGGCGGATGCAGAGAAGGTAAATTATACCGAGGATGGGTTGAATGCTATATTAAATTTGAGTGGAGGGGATATGAGAAGGGTGTTGAACTTGTTGCAAAGCACGGCCATGTCCAGTGATGTGGTGAATGAGCATACTGTGTACATGACAAGTGGGGCACCGTTGCCGAAAGATGTGGCAATTGCTATGGATTGGTTGATGAATTTGGAGTTTCGGGAGGCTTATGAAAAGCTTACAAACATGTGTTCAACGAAGGGATATGCATTGTAAGTATCTTGGGTTGGTTATCTTGTCCACAGTCTGAAGTTTGTTACTTCTTGCATCATATGTGTGCATTGTACTTACGCGAACTACCTCCTCACTTCGTTTAATATTATTCAGGACGGATGTTTTGACGGATTTTACCACGCTAATTTCTGAATTGGAGTTGCCTGCTGGCGTAATGGCGGTGCTTTTTGATGGAATGAGTGCAGTAGAACATCGGCTGGCTTTTGGTACCGATGAAAAGCTGCAGGCTGCTTCACTTGTGGGAGTTTTTGTGCAAGCTCGGCACATGATGAAGGTGGCGTGAGAGTTATTCTTGGCACTACGAGGAGGTACATTCTCATCGTCCATTCATAAGATTAACACAAACACACAAGAGTTTTTCAAAATACACAGCGCAGTAACACCATATGTATACAGCACAAGATCTTGTACTGATACGGACTCGGTGCTTCAATTGTAATGTAACTAACATCGTTTTTCATTCTTAGAGAGACAAAAATACATCATGATAAGCAACCGCCGTTTGTAATGCATTTAGGGACGAGCAGCAGCCTTGGCAGCCTCCCTCTTCTGAACAAGAGCCCACTTATCTCTCTTTCTTTGGTTCTTAGACTTAGGAGCGATCCTTGGAGGATCTACATCCTTCATCATCAACTTTGCTAAATCTTTCATTTTCAAAACTCCCTCACGAACCTCTGCGTAGTATCTGTTGTAAGCTTCAAGCTCATCTCCGGAAAGGTTGGCGGCAGCCTCGTCAGCTGTCATAGCACGGATTTCACCCCATCGTTCGATTTTAGGGGCACGTTCCTCGGGGGAGAGGAACGCGTTGAGGGAGGTGGAGCGACGGCTGGTGGCCATTGGCAGGACGCCTGTTTTACAAATGATGATACCATGAATAAAAGGAGTTAGAAAAAAAAAGACAGTGTGCACAAAAGAGTATTATCAACACGTAGAACACCACACAATTTTTATTTCACAACTATACAGATCCCAAACGTCTGCTGAATGGCTCCAGCTATACACTTGTACTGCCTTCATTTCCATCCAAACACAAAAGCACTTTTCTAACGCCACGTGGACCCCCCTGATGTAATGTGATGGGTAGAATAATAACCATCCTATCATCTCGACAAACATATCACGTACCAAAGGCGGATGCCCCGGCAATTAAAGCGGCAACAATCACAGTTCTCATGGTGTTGATGACTCTATGAATTGGTGGAGAGAGATGAAGCAAGCAGACAACGTTACGATGGTCGGGGCTGCAATTGCTTCCAGTTTTGATGGTTCATATCGCTGACGCACTAAGGACGACTTGACTGTATGAATTCCTACGTAACCTGGCCTCACCGCCCCCCTCCACAAGTAATTTTTGAAGCGACTATCGACTTCCGCCCATGCCTTCCAGCAATCGAACAATAGCAGCATAGGCAACGTATAATATAGACATCATGAAGGTCACTGCTCTTTTATGCTCGGTGTTGGTTGCCGGGGCTTCGGCCTTTGGTGAGTTATACAGACAGAGGAGATGCATGTTGATACTGGGACAGATTTGGAGCGGTACAGCCGATCGAGAACGCTTTACGGAAGCGTTGAGACGAAGTGAACTTTATCTAAGAATACTTCCTGTCTGCACGCATATCGATGGAAATTGCATATGAATGGAAGAGAAAAAAAACGAAAGCTTCATATTTTTTTGCCCATAAATCGTATTATTTGACTGACACATCTCATGTTTTGATTTACATCAAAAAAATTCCAACCCACCAATAAACAGGCGTCACCTCCTTCACCGGAACCCACATCTCCACAGTCTCCCAATCACCAATCGCCGCGCCCCGCACCTCCTCCCGCACCACTGAACTTAACATGATTCGTCACCGAAAGAGAGTTGCCAAGCTTGGAAAGCCCGCCGATCAACGTAAGGCTCTTTTGCGTGCACTCACCACTGAAATCATCCGTCACGGACGTATCAAGACCACCCTTGTCCGTGCCAAGGCAGTTCGTAAACATGTTGATCATATGATTCAATTGGGAAAGAGAGGAGATCTTCATGCTAGACGTCAGGCTCTTGGATGGATTTATGATAAGGATTTGGTCCACTCCTTGTTTGAGGCTGCTCCTGATAGGTATGCGGATAGGGAGGGAGGTTACACTCGTGTGTTGAGGACTATGCCCAGGCAGGGAGATAATGCCAAGATGGCAGTGATTGAACTTGTTTAAATTTCAGTTAGAAAAACAAAAGATATACTAAAATAGTTTTGTGTAGTGCCTTTGATTGAGAAAGTGGCATGGAGTCTGCTATTTGTTGGGAATGGAGTGAAAACGAGATGTGCACTGAAGAATCAATGAATGCATTATTATGTAGAGGCATTACTCAAAAAGTTGCACTGTCACTGCCATGCTTGTCAGTGACCGTTTTTCAGACCATATAATCTGAGACATGACGAGGGAGAGCAACACTAACTAACAATCGGAACCCTCCTATCTCTCCTATTGTTCTCCCCGTATCCCTTCTCCATTTCAAACGCGGATAAAAGAAAGCCACAGCACTATCAACATCCCAACTCACTCTCCCTTTACTCTCTCTTTCGTTTCACTCCACCACCACTCCCCCTCTCAGCCTCCATATTCGCCTTCATACTAGCAACCTTCTTAAACGCCGGTGCATTCCTCAACAAATCCGGCAGGGCAATAAATCGTACCCCACTCCCCCGTAAATACACCGTGGGTAATTTCGAAACCTGTCCATTCCGCGCTGTACGAACTACATCCGATAATGTCATATTCATTGTATCCTCAGCGTTGAGGAGTAGTCCACGATAAATTTCACCGGATTTTAATTCTACAGTGATTTTCATACCCTCTGCTTCGTAGAGGAGTTTTATTGGGACACCGACGTTGCTCATGATTGATAGGGTTGTGTATTGTTAGATATTTTTCTGTGGGGGTGAGGGCGTGACAAGTAGGGGGTGTGATATATCGCCACAATCGTTATTTGATTTTGATCTTATTTCAATATATCTTTTATCACCAGGAATATGTTATGTTGTCCCAGATAAAATTACCAGAAGTGCCAGAACAGCTCTTGCAATTTAATATATATACAATGGATAGGAGATGATTTATAACAGCAAGACCGAGAATACTACGTTTCTATTACTATACCACCGACAATGAAGATGAGATGATACATCGATGTGAAAAAAAAACTCTGAAAATATGAAATCCGAAATTCGAACATGCTGTCTGACCGCCGCCTAAAACCACCACCGCGTTCGTTGTTAATAGTTGTGGAAATATGATGCCAAAAAATAATAATTACCTGCAATATAAATACAATTAATACCCGGAAATCACACCACCGATCCGCCCAATCATATAACAACAGATCGCCTAAGATGCACCTTATGTACTATCTAGACGAGAGTGGCAAGCGGGTTTATACGCTCAAGGTGCGTATACCTGATGATGTGTGATCATGATGTGTAACAATCGCCAAGTCGCAAAAATAGATGTCTATATCTGATGTCGATTATGTGATGTGTATGGTGGATGGAATTATTTATCATTTGATGTGTGACGACTTGGCAATGAAGAGACTTCAGATGCTGGCACCAGTCCGAGAGCTCATTGAGTTCAATGGCGATGCTCATCTTGACTAATACGCAATATTATTTTTTTCCTGAGCCTTTCCACTTCCTCGTGTTCTTGATCCCAATTTTATTCTCAATCTAACATCAGATGTCATATGTCTACCTTCTCTGATTGGTCTCTACACCTTCTTTATCTTTATGTTATTCAAACTTGGATCTATCCCATCTATGCTTGATCGGATGAAAAACGCAACAATGTACCACACACACACAATTATGAACAGAAATTCAGTCCAGAAAAGAAAGTTACCGAATCTGCCCATCCTGCTCGTTTCTCACCAGATGATAAATTCAGCAGTCAAAGAGTAGCACTAAAGAAGCGGTTTGGTATTTATTTGCCTGATCAGCCGGCAACTAAGGAGCTGTAATTGTAACAGGAGTTAGGAGGTGATGATGTAGCATGTTTATTATTTATACTGGAAAGAAGGTGACAGAGTTAGCGGATGAATGATCTGAGCAATACCTACAATACAATACCGACAAAAAAGACTTGATATTACTCTATGCTCTTGGATTTTACGGTAGCGAATAAAGTTAATCTTCTATTCATTGAACTAAAAGTAACTACCCCCACGCCAAAAGTTACAAGACAACAAGGTGTTCTGCTCCCTCTTCAGTATGTGCCAACTTGGGATAGATTCTCTTGTATAAGGCAAGGCATACGGTATCGTGCTGCTTGATGGGAGCATTGAACAGACACTTCATTACACCATGATCTCCCACACTCTGGATGATGTTTCCCTGCAATCCATGTTTGGTTGTCAAGCCTGCTGGCATGAACCACCTGACATCATCGGGATTGTAAAACATGTACTTGACAGTAGCATGTCTTTTGTGGACTCGAGTAGGATATCCTGTCAGGATAATTCTCTTCAATACGATCCTATCAGCGTCGGCACCAAGCATAGACCCATGAGCTAAAAACTCCCTTCTCTTGCTATCAAGCCCTTCGCCCTCTGTTGCTTCACGGAACACAAGTACAGGACAAGGGGCATATGTCACCGGACCAAAGACTGTGCAGGCAAAGAAGGCTCCTCCCGTGGGCATGTATCTTTCAAACTTGTGCTTGTCACTGTTTAAGTTATTTTGGGAGAATACTGGACGGCCTTGCCAAGTCCTCCATCCGCATCGGAAGGTGAGAACATCCTTGCTCTTGATTGGGACCTCGGGATCATTCTCGCATTTCACTGATTGAGAAAGACCCATATGAAGTACTGAAACCTTGTTTTCATGAGGGAGGAGAGATACTGCAGTTAGTATCGTATCTGGAGAGAGACGAGCGTAGGACTGCGAAGGTACTCCCTCCAGGGTGATGGTGACGTATGCACCAGAAGGAACACATGCGCGTGCAATGGCCTCTTCGTCCTCGTCTTCTGAATCATCCATGGCAGCGTCACCATCTTCTTTGCTGGAAACACCGACACCACAACATTTCTTCATCACAATGTCACTCATATCTTTCATATCGAGCATAACGTCCTTCTGTGTTGCCTTGAAGCTGCTAAAGTGGTACACTGCACCGTAAGAATCAGGCAGATTTTCCTTGGGATCCCAATAGCTCTTTCGGAAACTCTTGAGACTGCGATAACGTGCATATCGGTCACGTGCAGATCCTTCTTCCTCATAGTCCACCTCATCGGGAAACTGGAGGTCACTTTCGCGATCTTGTTTGCGTTGCGCAAGCAATGTACGCTTCTCTTCGGCATTAACATCAACGTCGTCGTCCATATAAACATCACCTCCAACGGTAGTTGCATCCCCATTCTTCTTGTTGAGAGCAAATGCCAGTTCTCCACGATCTTCCGCGTCCTCATCATCTTCACCAATGGCATCCAGCCATGCAGATTGGTAGTCAGACCATCCAGCGGGACGTGACGTTCCTGGTTGAAACACATCACTCTTCTTATTGTTGGCATCACCATCATCATCCAAATTATATCCATCTTCATCAAAACCGATGAGATTCTGTTCTCCTTTTAAAGCGTCAGGTGATGCGAACATTTCTAACGATTCACGCTCTTCGGGATTGGATTCTGCCAGCACAATCCCAGCATCTAACGAAGAATTGCTGCTCATTGCCACGTTGCCATCAATTTTCTTGGCTCGTTGTTTCCTTCCTATTGCAACAATCGGAGGCAATTGCTCGTCATTACCACCTAATCCTGCCAACTTTATGTTCTTAACTGCAAATGTTCCAAGATGAGGAATATGAGCCAGGTGATTCACATTCCAAGGAGTGTTTCCACGAATATATCCTGTGATTTTCAACTCTTGCGTCGTTTCATCATATTGAACTGCTTTGATATCTCTGCACGGAGCACTAACACTTCCATCTGTAATGAGAAAAGGTCGAGGAGATTCTGCTACCCAGCTAGTACCAGAAGCTGACATAGTACATAACAAACGAATCAGTGCAGCACATGATGTCTCTGATTGCGTCTTCGTTACCACACAGCTAGTAGCACTGGTATTTACACTTTCACAATCCTCCATTTTGTCTCCATTTCCAGTAGTTGTGGCTGATGCAATATCAATCTCAAACACTTTGGAATTCTCACCAAACTCAGTAGTTGCAAACCGCGAGATGTACTTCTTCAACTCTGCACGACGTCGGATATGTGCACGGCGAATAGATTTGGACGATCGGTGAGTTGTTACACCCATAGACATGACTTCTTCGTATTCATCGTCTTCTTCGTCATCATCATCCATTGCATCGTCAGCTTTGAGATCAACAATACCACCAGGAGTACCATCAGTATCAATCTCCTTATGAACAATCAAGGTGACAGGTGTAGGCATACCCTGAGCCTTAATAGCAGTCAAAACCCGATCACCACGCTCACTAATCAAATGATCCAAATGTGCCGTATTGGCAGAAGTCTTGATGGATGTGGCAGCGATACTCATTCCTCCTCCACCACCAGTGGCAGTAGCAGCATTAATGGCCAGAGAAGAAGTGACAGAACTGCTATCGACCAAGAACAATACCAAGTCACAAACCCGACAAAGATCCAGTGCCGCATTGACAGATGCATCTTCTTCACTGTAACTCGTTGCGTATTGAGGATGAAACGAAGTGGAGTTCGTCAAGAGTGTAAGATGTGGTTGTCCACCCTTGGTATGAGTATTGAACGCCGCAGTGACAGTTCTACTTGTACCATCACTCTCACATGCAATGACTCGATCAGCACCTCCCGCTATAAACTGTCGTACACACTGTTCCAATTCACCCTCTTGCTCTGACAAGGAAATGATACCCACAACTCGTGGAGGTGGAGTAGATAACGCTTTTGATGCCGAGATACCAACCGATGATGCCACAGCAGAAGGAATTAATCCACGACGAGCCTGCAACAATGTCTTTTTGGAAGCATCCCTCTTTTGCTTTGCGGCATTCAATCGATTGGCCTTGGCAGAACCTTCATTGGCAGTAGAAGCTTTGAGAGATTTGCGTGTACTGCCGGCAACTTTCCCTCCCTGACGTCTGTTTAAACTTCGCTTGGAGGCGGTGGATCGTTTGTTCTTTTTGTTTGTTTGTTTGAGCTTTCCAGCTCTGTGTGAGTGGCCGCCCATCGTGAGGATAATGGGTAGGTTTCGATAGGAGTGCAGCGGTATATTTTTTTTCGACAGTGTGCGAGGAGGATTGGTGGACACATGTAAAGGCGAGTCTGCACGCCGCCACCGACCATTAGCCCCTAAAGCAAATAAAAAACTGAAACCATCATGAACAATTCCGATGCTATGCTCACATTCATGGCGGTTGTGAACAGTATAAACTACACTGTACAATACCAGGAATAACCAACCGCCTCTTCCTCCTCCTCTGCTCTTCCTCATTTCCAGCACCCAATAAAAAATACCATCCAAAATGACGATGCACAAAATAATGATCAGATCGCTCCTACGCCAGCGGCATCAAGCGACAGCCATCTCCACCACTTCTCCTCCTCTATCATCCATACGATCAATATCCACCACACTCTCACTACTTCAACCTATGCCCGTGAAAAAAACATCCTCCGAAGAACCCAAAACAGCCCAAAAGAAAGTCAAAACAAAAGAAAAGGGGGCATCCGCATCCAAACTCGCTGACAAGGAGGCAAAGTCCAACCGTCTCGTTGAGTTAATGACCAAGGCGTATGATGCACCTTATACACAACCACCCAAGGTATCCGCCGAAGAAATGGCCGTTCGAGCCGAAATTGGTCGTAATTATGTTATAGGATCATTCCAACGACATAACGAAAGGAATCACGATCTTGCCGTGAAAATACGCATGAAGAGACACGCAATGAAATTATTACCAAAAGAGGGAGAGATAGGGGATGAACCAATAGAGGGACAGAAAAAGAGTGTGTATGGAAAGTGGAGAGCTGCGGCATTTAAGGAGAATGATCGATGGGGACCGCCGGATTCGAGGCCTATCCCTCTGTTGACTCCGCCGATTGAGGGGTTTGATGCTAGTTTATACATGGATGCAGAGGATGAAGCGTAGAGAGGAGGAGTTTTTGGTTACAAAAACTAAGTCAATAATGGAATAGAATAGGGTAGAACCTGGGGCTCTTTGGGATTGCACTCAAAGTGGGGAGACATGCTGTGTTTGAATGCAAGCAGTACATCAACCGAGCATTGATCTAAGTAAGTTGAAAGTTAAGTTTACAAGATCCTCTCTCCACCTCTTCTCAAGGTTAATTTCAGCGTAGGCAGCAAATATTTAACACCAAATGAATACTTTCCCTACTGGAGCTTCTAATAAGTGAGCGTAACGTAATCCTTCTTGATTAATTTCTATTTTGTAGCTTTGTCTGTCCGCGGTATGGAAAGATTCCCCGACACGCGCGATTCTACAGCACCATACCATACACCACACTCACACAAACCGATGGCATTGCTGTTGCCGACGTCTCGACATAGGACTGAGCCAGAATAGACACAAGCATCCACCCAAGGCCGTAACAATGATGTTTCTCTCTAGAATTGGACTGCGTTCGTGTAGTGGGGCAAGGATCGCCACCAGCAACACAAGATGTGCATCGGTACTTCCTTCTACCACTCCATCTGTATCCACTTCGGCTGCTTCAACGCAATTGCATAGAAACGACAACCACAACCACTACACCCAGTCATTCTCAACTGCTGCAAAACCATCAACAGCCCAGCTGGTGAAACAATTACGTGAATTGACTGGGGCCCCGATGATGGAGTGTAAAAAAGCGCTATCAACGCCGGAAGTTGATCATGATTTAGAAAAGGCACAAGAATGGTTACGCAAATATGGATCCGCCAAGGCTTCATCCAAGGTTGCAGGTAGGGAGGCACTTGAAGGTCTTGTGGGCGTGAAAATAGAGGGTGACAGAGCTAGTATTGTCAAAGTTGCAAGTGAGACAGATTTTGCTAGTAGAGCGGAGACTTTTTCCACTTTTGTTCAGGACATTGCCGATGCAGCAGCGTCTTCAACAGACGCTACTGGAGATGTCGATATTAACGCATTCATGACTTCTTCTAAGAATAGCAAAGGAAAGCTATTGAGTGAAAGTCTCAATGATGCCATTCTTGCCATTCGGGAGAACATTCAAGTAGATTCATTGTTCATCTTGAAGGCATCATCAGACAAATCTGTTTTGGCAGGATATGTTCATGGACGTGCACCCAACTCTACCTGTGGAAGTGCCGCGGCAGTAGTTGAAGTAGAGGTGGTAACATCCGATGCAGGCAGTGGCAAGGCAGAGGAGGCGGCAAAGAAATTGGCAATGCATGTAGTTGCAGCAAAACCAACTTATCTCAACCCCGCGAGCGTTCCAGAAGATGTTGTAAATAAGGAGAAAGAGATTCTATTGGAGAAGATGTCTGGGACGAATAAGCCACCAGAAATTGTGGAAAAGATTATCGATGGTCAAATGCGAAAGTTTTATGAAGGAATATGTCTTACGGAGCAATCTCATATGGTAGAGGAGGGAAACCCCAAGGTTAGCAAGGCAATGAAGAGCTTGGGACTGGAGGTGAAGAATTATATTCTTGTCGGAATGACCAAGTAAGAAGCTAAAGAACAAAGAACTGCAGTTGAATATAACACAGTTTTTGATAGTAACTCATAGTTTCTACATAACAATAGATACGAACACTCTAATGGAAGTTTATAAAAGACAACCTGATTGTCTGCTTCCAAGGACTCTCTTTTGAAGGACTTTTATGAGACACTTCACACGTCTTGTCTCCAGAAGATGCGATACTACTTTTCACTTGTTGTGCATTCAGCTCCAGGCCGATGCTCACATTCGTTTTCCCGTCTAATCAGCATTTCGATATTCATAAATGATTTGACTCGGCGATCTTGGTGATAGAGGAGGAGCGTTAGACGAACCATGCCGGAGCCTTCGACCTGTTGGCGGTGTCTGGGGACAGCGATAAGAAGATGAGTAACTAGAAGTTCCTGCAACGCTTCTGCTGCCACTCCTTGAAAATGCCTCTCCGTAAGATCCGGCACTTAAGCTACGCTCACTCCCCCAACTCTCCGTCCGTTTGCGCCACTTATCTCCCCTTTCTCCAGCTGGTCTATCTACATCATAGTAGTCACTCTCTTCTAAATGCAAATTGATTTTCTCAATAATGAATTTGCCCTCCTTGTACTTTTGACTGGGTTCGTAGGCTTTAGCGTACGTCCATCCCACTAATGTGTTGCATCGCTTGCAAGTGATATCACACACGGAATGTAACCCCGTAATGAGAATTCTATCTTCTGGCGGACCATTAACAATGTTTACGCATTGATCAAACAAATATGCACGTCCTATTGTTCAAAGGAAAGCGATAACGTGAGAGAACATGCTAAAAGATTCAAATAGAATCCTTTCGTTTGAGCACACGATGCACGCAGCCTACGAGCAACCTAGAGCATCTCTAGACACAAAGAAAATTTGCAAACCGCATCACACATAACGATTGCATCAATAATACAAACAAACAAGATCAGAGAGACATCACAAGCACCAACATACCGTGTCTGCCATGAAAGCTCTTTGAAATGATGTCATCATGACTAGTCAAATGTGTCCGACAGTGTGCACAAGTATAAATCTGAGGTCCATCCAAGTACACCATTGCATCATTCTCCATCTGGGCCTTTTTCGATAATGCTCTATTAGTGATGTCTTTTTGAAGCTTGTCCTCTATTTTGGCAGCAGGTGTCTTACTTGAGGTACTAACGATGCAGCTGTTGCTCCCCTCTGCACCACCGCTGATGGTGCTACTTTTGGAAGATATGTTACTGATTGCTGTATTGTCATCTGATGTGGAGAATAGCGGCGAGTTCATACGTGGCTGTTGACGGCTTCGGCCGAATGGTGATTGATGACTACTTGACATCATGGGACAATAGCCTTCAGAATCATGCACAAGAGGTACAACCGCTGCGTCTCTTCGAGATTGAACAATACTGGGTAGCTGCGTGTAAAGTTGATTAACACTGTGGCTACTGGCGACTTGTCCGCCTCCGACTTGAAAGAGCTCGTTTGCGATGATGATAGTTCTTGCCGAAGAGAACCTTTTCAACAAAGCCGCGTATCGATGAAAGAGGTCGTTGATTCTCGTTCGCGCAATAATCGAAGAACAAATCCCTGCATTCGTTTGGATTGAGATGCCAGATTGACACTACTTCAGCACCTATTGTAATTAGAGTACAAACTATGTATGCTAAGTAGGAGGTATGCAAGTATGGTAGATAGATACATACCGCAAGCACAGACGATGACGACATCATGACATCATCGCATCAAGGAACAATAATATCATGGACTTATTACAACACCGCCGCCGCCCGACGACAGGTTGCACTTTGCACTCGCCTACTAACTGCTACGCACTGCTCAAGATGCTGCTTCTTAGTCTGCTATTAAATGCCTTTTCGTTATCGGCAGCCCTTGTGGCTGTTCGGCCATCGACAAGATCGCCTCATCGTAACATACAAGTGACAACTCAGTCTGTCAATCTCGGACTGGTGTATCAAAAGAACTCGAAACGAAGTGTCGCCTTCAGCACTAACCACAGGCAAACTGTTCCTCCTACTACAAAACTTTCTGCCACCGCCGCTGCGACAGCTCCTACCAAATCTGACAGCAAACAGAAAACAATCATCGCAACCGCGCTCCTCATATTCTTGGATGTCAATTTTCGCTCTTTATTCACTAAGTACTCCATCGCATTTCCGTCATCACTTGCAGGATGCGGATCCCTTTTTGCGACCATGATAGCTGTAACATCCATGAAAGAAGAATTGGGTGAGGCAATATACAACACGTTGAATCCAGGTGCCGCTTTACTAGCGAAATGGTTGCCGGTCTTTTTTGTTCCCAGTTTGATTACTTTGCCATTGGCAGGTAGTTTAGGTAATTCGTTGGAGATTCTGAAGATTTTTTCTGTCATTATTGGGGGATTCTTCTTTACTCTGTTTACTACGGCTTTGTCGGTCCTTGGCATCAGACGTCTCATGGGTGGTGGTGGTGATGGAAATAACAGTAACAACGTGGCAGAGACTGAAATTGTTGCTTCTGTCAAAGCTGTGACGAATCCGCCTCCAAAAGCGTTTTCAGCTAAGTTGCTCAAGATTCTTACAACCCTTGCAAGTATTAGTGGGATCGCCGTTGTGGGAGCTGTCAAGAAGTCGGCGACTCAGATCATTACACCTCTCCAATCATCATTCCTGCTCTTTACCACTCTTTCATCCTTCGTTTTTGGAGCCAATCTTCCGAAATCGTTTACAAAAGCTGTTCACCCACTAATTACATGTTCCAGCCTCACTTGGGTTGCATCAACGCTGCTGGCTTCTCTTACAGGGCGAACATTCATTGACATTATCAAAACGTACAAAGCTGGGACACTTGCGCCTCTGTCGACTGGTGCTGGTGACATTTTGCTCTTTTTGTTGGGACCTGCAGTTGTGGCACTTGCTTGTCAAATGTACGGTAGGAAAAAGTTGATGCGGGAAAATATTCCAGAAGTTGGCATATCGACAATTGTTTCATCTCTAGGAGGGCTTTACGGAACTGCTGCTGCTGTACGATTGCTTGGTATTGGCAATACTTCGATTCGACTGAGTTTGCTGTCTAGGAACATTACATCTCCACTGGCAATGGCCATTGCGACAATTCTTGGCGCAGATGTTTCTCTTGCAGTGACGATTGTGGTTTTGACGGGACTATTCGGGGCCAACTTCGGTGCTTCTATCTTGGATGCCTTTGGAGTCAAAGATGCCGTCGCAAGAGGACTTGGAATTGGTGCTGCAGCACACGGCCTGGGCACCGCAGCGTTTGCTAATGAGAAGGATGCATTCCCTTTTGCAGCTATTGCAATGGCATTGACAGCATCTGCGTGCACAGTGTTGATTTCTATCCCAGCAGTGAAGAAGTCTGTTCTATCGTTGGCAATTGGTGTGTAAATGTGCTGCAGGAAAATAGTCACTATCGCACTTAACACAATACTTCTATAAGAAAAACAAATATCTGTTAGCATATGAAGGGACACAGAGCAGCGAGCGTCAGCACAACTCAGAGCCTCTTTCTTTCCAATTCGCGATGCCGAATCTTGCATACTTACGCGCGACTCATTGGGTATAGAGACACTCTCATTCTCACCAGTTCATGATTTTTATAATTTGAGTATATTAACACCATGGCATCCGCACCAACAGTAGCAGCAGCAGCGGTGACAGCAACACCATCACAGCCGCCATGGCAAGTGCGCTGGAAGCGTCCTCAATGGGAGCGTGTACAAGTAGGCATAAGTGACCCAGGTGATCACGACTCTTCCGATGGCGATGATTCTTACAACTTCCGCAATGCACAGATTATTGCAGAATCAAATAACAATGATGTAGATCCGAATTGGATTCCGATATCTAGTTCGTCAATCACGCTTACTCGACAGGAGGCTCATGCGGCTATAGTGGAGTTGCGTCGTCGTGATAAACTTTTGATTGGGCGTAAGAAAACTACAACATCCGAACGGACGACGCCAACAGTATTAGGAGACGATGACAAAATCAACCTGACCCCGTTGATAGATAATGCCAAAACAATAAAATTATTACAACAACAACAACTTGATACATCTAGATCAGCAGCAGCGTCATCTACAGAAGAAGACGAAGAAGAAATTACAACCGCCCCAACTGGAAAATCTCTCACGGCACCATCTACCTGGTTTCAATCTAAAAATGGAAACACCACTTTAGATAAATCATCTAACAAGTCAACTCCCAGTAGACCACCCCGAGGAGGAGGAGGAGGAGGAGGATCGTCTCATTCATCTTTTTCTACATTTGGAAATTTCATGACCCCTCCCCGAAAAGTTTCCAAAAAGGGCGAAGATGACAGTGCCGATGATGATGATAATGTTGACATGATACTTTCTCCTCCAAACAATACAGATGCATCCACAGCATCATCACTTCTATGGGAGGATCGAACATTAACTAGTGTTAGTGAAGAAGATGCCGCTGCATTTCGAAGGCATGGTAATAAGAAGGTGGGGAAAGTGACCAAAAAGAATGACTATTTGATAATGGATTCGTCAGGTTCTCAAGTAGGAAGGAATGAAGCTTTGACGAAACGACTTGACGACATAGATTGGGGGGAGGAGGAGGAGGACGATGATGAAGATGGATTTGAAAATGTTATTCTATTGGTAACTATATTTGCAACCACCTTGGAACGAAGTACACGGAATCTTGCCACGGGAGATGTGGTAATGATGGAGTTATTGTCCACACAAGATCCACCACTTCCAACTAGTACTGACAATCACGTTGATAACAATGTTGCTGGTGATGTTACAACTACCAGTCGATCAAAGCAACAGCAGAAGCAGCAGCAGCAACGACGACCGTCCCAACTAAAGACATCAACATCCTCCTCCTCATCAGTTACTACTCCATCCCCATCATCCATATTATCTCAACGCTCTTCCAAGGGAGGGGGGTCAGTTACATTAGACAGTTATGATTCTTCGTCTTTATCAAAGACGGCTACTACTTCACAACAACAACAACATCAACAACAATATCTACGTACCAATGGGGATGAGGTAGAAACACCATCCAATCATTCAAGACTACTCTCACGGAGAGTATTGCGTTGGCCAACTTCAGTTGTATCTCAAATTTCCTCCAATTCAAATAAAGGTGATGGATGTCCAGCATTTGTTGCCTTGGGTAGAACAACAGTTCTGGAAGAGAAAAGAGGTAATTATTGTAGTAAAGAGTCAACCGAGGTGAAATTACACCCCAAAACAGGTAGAAAAATCAAATCCATTAAGGATGAAGGAAGGACAGTGTCTAGAATCATTGATGAAGACGATAGAATTGCGGATGCGATGGATGCCATTCGTTCTTTAAACTTTCTCTTTGGAGAAGATAGGAGTAATTATTCAGCAACTGTTAGTGAACGAAAGGATGCATCGACAGTGCAGGGTGATACAATCACTGAATCCGTGGACAATCTTGAAGCGAAAGAGAGTACAACGAAGAAGAAACAACCGTTGTCACTTTGCTTTGTTACCAACGATGGATGTGCACACTTTTTCCATGCAATACGGTTATTTCTATGTCGCAAAACAAGTAGTAGCAGTAGTGGTGGTGGTGCACAGTCTCATGAAACGGATCTTGCAAATAGCTTTGCCTCATTTGTCATGGGATCAGAGTTGTTTACCAAGTTGAGGCAGGATGTTGCTCCGTTAAGTCGACCAGATGCAACGGTGAAGTTAACTCAAGTGACTGGGATAAACGAAGCCGGAGATGGTGCTTCTATTTGGGAAGATGTTGTATCGAGTGATTCCGATAGTAGAGAAGAAAGACGCGCTCAGCACAGTGAAAAGAAAGAGGATGCAGCGAAAAGCAATTGGGCCAACTTAACAAGTTTTGATGCCTCGATCGAGCCAACAACTGTGCCATTGCGCACTTTACGACGTACAAATATTGTAACGGGGTCTTGCTTCACTTCGGACAAGAACAATAGCCATCTAGCTGTTTGTGGGAAAGGCTTGCGTCGTAATCTTGTCCGTGGCAGAAAGACTCATAGCCTTGGAGGGTTTGTCACATTTGTGTCACTTCGACATCATGCTGAATCGAAAACAGTATATTTGCCATTTGCACCGCGTAATATCCACCCTGTTTATTGGTGTGGGAAGCATTTTGTGATTATATCAGGAGAAGGGGGCACCTTTGGAGACGACCAAATAGGCGATGCCAGTCGTCGCCCTCGCGTTGTGGCGGTTAGAGTCGATTCCACACAAGGTGGACTTGACACTTTGCAATCTTTCAATGTCCAAAGGTTTCAGCCTGTTCCCATCAAGCTGTCATCGATTTCTGAATCGTTGGGACTCTTCTCTTACACGTTGTCTCAAGAACAAACAGATCCATACTCTGAAGTTATTGGGGTTTCCTCAATTCTATCCTCACCACCCGGCATAATCGTTTCATACCAGAGTCTGTCTTCGCAAGAGGCACACACAGCAGCCACAGTCGTTGTGAACCACACATTGGATCTGTCCAAGAACGAAGCTGTGGATGCAATATTTGCATTTGGTACTACTGTGCGTCCTGGACACAGGATGCTCATAGACGACAAGATCGATTGCGAGACATCATCAGACGAGGTTACTGTCGACAATTCGGCGCAGCGGGACACACTGTGGTGCACAGGAGGACAAGGCTGGTCGTTGCTTGGCCGTCCTAATACCAGCTCATATTTCGTGTGTTGGGACGGTTCTACTGAAACAGATGGACCGTTCGTTCTGCAATTTGAGCGCACAAAGGCTATGTCATGTCTCGTTTCTGGAGTCACACCCCTCGTTGGTCGCTGTGCACAAACTCAATCCTACGATGGAGCAGCTACGTTTTTGCATAAACCGCCCATCCCTCCATCATTCCATCTACAAGAGAGAGATGACTTGTTGTCGAAGTTGGCCTGCTCCCTTACGATAAGGGAATCAATCAAATTAACGGCGGCGTTTGAAGGTGGGATTGACGATGTTCTTGTCACAGCTCTAGATAGTATCTCCAACGAGACTGCACGGAGGTCGAGTCGGTCCAAGAAACTTATGCTGTCTCACAAGGAGAAATCAAGCCGCCTGTTGCGACATTGTTCAAGTTGGACGCAACTTCAGAGTCGAAGCACTGCATATGGTCAGGTTCTGTTTGCCTTTATCCGTTTTGGGACTCAATTACAATCTCTTTCGCTGCGAACCAATGCAATTCACAACCCTCTGTCAACTCCATTCAATCAAGTATTGTCATGGTTGTGTCAACGACGTGATTATTTTACCGCTGCTTCTGTGGCTTTGAGTTTGCTGGATGACGCCGACGCCGTCTACGACTTGCGTGGTATAGCGAAGACGGGCGAAGTCGGTGAGCTAATTCACAAAGGCTTAATTGACGGCATTACTCCGCTTTGCGTCGATGGAGGGTCTCGTGTTACGACGTCACTTGCAGACATGGCGGTGGGTTGCTTAATTAAAGGAGGTTCCGAGATGTCAAGCGCATTGGAAGGATTTTTACTTCGAAATAAACTCTATGACGCTTCCGATGCATGTTTGATGCTCGTTGGAGCTGCCACTGTGGCTATATCACAGGATACAAGTTCTGATCAGAAGTTGATGGAGGGGCAGAATATTGTAACACTGCTATCAAGTGTGGAAAGCCCCAAATTGGAGACTATTTGGCCGGTGCGATGCCTCGTCAAGATGGCAGTGGTCAGGAATTGCCTACGGTCTGCTCTTCTGGTGCTCAATGCAGCAATTCCTAACGAACTCCGATGGCGTGCACCACAACGTATAGGTGTAGTTTCTACCAAGCGCCCATCTTTAAGTCTCTTCCTAGCTCTTGTGAGCATAATTTTAGAATCCAGTACTGAAGCTACGCGGGTTCTATTGGACCTATTAGACGAAGAATCTTCCATGCCATTTTGGTTTTCGATTGAGGAAGACACCAGACTTGTACTAAGCCTTGTGTCGGTTCATGGAAAGTATGTGATGCTTCAAGAACCCGAGGTACGAGCATGGGCACTCGAACGTTTGAAGAAGGAAATAGAATTCCCATCTGAGCACAAATACCATCACATTCTTTCTCATCTACCAGATGAGTGGTTGAGGGAAATAGTGTCTGGTACTTTTTGCAACGCTGAGACTGAAATTGGTCTGGGATTAGACTCGTCAAATGCGTCAAAGACAAGGGATGAAAGTTCATGTTACAGAGAAGCAATGCGATCTATCAAAGATCTATTGATTCCTAAGAATAGATGCGGGCTTGACTTTGATCTATTGATTGCTGCGCTGCTTATTTTAACTCGAAGGCACAAAGAGTGGAGAGAAGGGTCTACGACTATTCCTATACAACTTTTACTGAACGCAGTGTGTGAAATGGCTGGACAGCGAGTGGAGTCAAAATTCGTTTTTGATGGTGCCACTGTCTTGCGCCAATGTGCTTTGGCAGAGAATGTACAAGCAGCTGCACTCCTAGTGGGCGGGAAAAATGGGTTGATTCTTGAATGTGTCGATCTATTGACGTCCACGATCGACATTGAGATTAAGGATGCAGAAACCGCATTGTTTGCTGCGACTGTGAACGAGTTCAAACACATGATGGGCGTTGTTCATCAGAATATTGAACATGACGAAAAATCTCAATTTGTACCAAGCGGTGGCCAACTTCATCTCCTTTGGCTCATTGAAGAGCATGTATTGAGCGTGGTGAAGTATGGAGATTTCGATTCGTCTGGCAGCACAGAAAAGCTTGATCCAGTGTTTGTAGGAAGGCTTTGCTTCCGTGCTTGGTACAGTTTGACCCACCCTACTGATTTGCACAAATCTGCCAAATGGTTGGAATCTTGGTTGAGAAAGAAGCTCGAGCTTTCCAATGGAACAGCATCAAAACGACTGGCTTGTGCAGCACTAGTGCGTATCTTGTTATGGGTTGACGAGGCCGGTGAACTTGACTTGGGTGACAGCGATGAAGACTCCATTCTTGCCACACTGCTGGGATTTGATGGTAGATTCATGGCAGAGTTGGCGCAAGCCTGCTGCGGCTTGATACAATCTATCCCACCTCACCTCGCTGATGAAGTCATGTGCGGCATGAATCATTTTTCCTTCGAAGCTGCGAGCGGTTCTCTCCTCAATGCATCTTAATTTAACTTCTTATTCAATCACGTTAGCTCTAGACTACGGGCTTCTTCGCTGAAGAATTCGTCCATTGATATCTTCTGTCGTTTGATTGCACGGCGCTCCTTGAGAACGCTGAAGACATCGGTTCCATCACTCTCTTCCCTGCAGAAGGCGCAGAAAAATACCAGAGCAACTACTATGATGGCGGCCAATATAGGATAAAAAAGGTCTTCGATCCCAGGAGTGTCATTTGTTACTAATCCTATGTCTGAAATGCGCACAGAAGTCTCAGTAGGTCGGTTACTCGAAAAGAATCCTGGCTGCTCTCCGATTGTTATGGTGACTGGCACTGAAAACCAATCCAGCCTTCCATGAACTGCGGACAAACTTCCATCTATTGTTGTGTATGTGTGCGACCAATCGGGATTTGATCGTGCGTTGACAATGCTACTTTGGGGCTGATTCCCTCCTTTATGTTCACGTTGGTCCGTTCTTGCCAACGCAAAAATTGAAACAACATCTCCCACCTTGTAGTCACTAAGATCCAATGATGCTGAAAATGTTGTCTCGGCCGGCGTAGCTCTCACTGCACTAGTAGTCAATTGTGACGGATGCCATCGTGTAACACCACTCTGTACCGGAGTAAAGCTTACATCATCTTCCATTTCTTGAGCTGTCTCACCTTCCATTACCTCGAAGTCTCGCAGTATAGTGAAAAATGCATCCAGCTCTTGCTTCGTAGGCTGCGTTACACAATCAAAGATTTTCTTATCAAGTACATCCCATTTACCATGCATAATTGCTGTTTCCGTCACTGTGAAAGCTCCACCAACTGTCCAGGTTATGTTCAAATCTTTCATCAGCAGAGATTCGGGTAGAGTCATTGCCCTAGCTTGGGGACATTTCTCGGGTAAACGCGGAGATGATGGAATAATATCCTCGTCGCGGAATTCAACCCCAGCGACCGATCGGATAGATGCCCATGGCTCTACAAGTTCCGTAGCAAGGATCGACATGCGAAGGTTGCTACCAAGACGCGATGAGTCAAAAAAGAAGTTCGAATCATTGTTTTCGGAGAGGCACAAAGTTTCATCACCCAACAACTCAAAGCCGGGGAGGCAACGTGGATACTCACTACTCGATGATGCAACGACGCTCGCAACGAAGGATCTCAGTGATAAGCTGTCATAACGATTTGTTCGTTCCAATGCATATTCACTACCATCACATTGTTCTAACCAGATTGGCCCCCCAAATCCTGAATCATCAGGTTCATCAATCATTGTCATACCAGCGGAAAACGCCCAGTGTTCCATTGTGGCACCTTGACAGAAGTTCTCGGTTTGCTCATTCATAACTATTTTTGACTTGGGCGGGATGCTTTGTACCGAGTAGGATAATGCCTCATTGTTATTGTTCGTACTCCGACCAAACATGCTATAAGACCAACTGATTTCAATCATTGCATCTTCATCAACTGTTGCAATGGTCGACGGCGTTGTATCTGATGGTAGTGACGCCTCACTCTTCCAGCTTGGCACACCAATCCACCCGCTTGGCAATAGAAAGTCATCGACATGACCATGAAATGCCAACCCCAATTGAATAGCATGCGAACGGAACACCTCGTTTATTAGTTGTGATGGAAATGTGCTCATGCAATTGTTATTGCTCTCAGACGAAGAAGATGTTGGCTTCCAGTGAGCAGGATATGGAAAATCACATTGAGACCATGATGACGATGATAATGACGTCATCTTATTTGCTGCATTATCAGCATTGTCATTAGTAGTAGTAGCTGATGACGATTGACCCGATGATTCTTCCATCCGCAATCGATGATAAAATCCAGGCACATCAACAATTGGCACTGCAATGATCTTTCGTGTCGCAACAAGTCTTGCCAACCATTTACGTAACTTATCATCAATCCCTTGAGATTGTAATTCATTTCGACATGTGAGTGCATTATTATTATTGTTGTTGTTGTGTGTAGTAGTAGTAGTAGTAGCCGTTGGAATTTCTGTTGTTGTTGTTGTTGTATCATTCCAACGAGGTGATGATGCTGGTAGTACTACCCATGGAGACAATGCCTCACATGCAGCACAATCCAATAACAGCTTCAATGTTTCATAAATCGAGGAGGGGCCCAACATATCCATATGTTGGGGTGTATCTATCCCACCTAGGAATAAAACTTCTGGCAAATATGGTTGTGACTGATCGAATACTAAAGGGTTGGTAATACGATCATGAATGGTAATAATGGGTGTATAACATGATGATGTCATTTTTTCATTTGGATTATAATCCATAGGACAGCCACCATTATTATTATCATCATCAGTATTGCCAGTCTTCTTTGATAGTAGTATTGGATAGACATCCGTAGCATCCTGCACAGTAACTAGATTGGTCCCATATTGTTCCTCAAGATAATTTAACCTTTCAAAAAAGGATGATAGCATTTGCTCAGCAATATGACTATTGGCTGGTTCATTATTATCTCGATCTTGTTGTCGTCGTTGTTGGTGGTGTTGTCGTTGTTGCTGCTGCCCTTTATAATACTTGTAATCATCGTTTGTAATAGACGATCCTACTACTCCCAATAATAATAACAATGCCAACAACGCCATGATAATAATACAGCTTGAACTCATGGTAGTTGTTTTTCTCCGTCTCTTGAATGTCGTGTGACGATAATGGCATGCGCCAAACATCATCTTATTACTAGACATAATGGTCATTATAATATTATATCCATGAAAGTACAGTGTGGTAGATATATATATATATATATATAAGTAATACGTTTGTTTTCTAATGACCACACCCGCGCCCCCCGGCGAAGAAAGTTGTATCTAACACAAATGAATATATCCTTCGTCTCTATATAATATATGAGATGCGAAGGAGGACGTATGCAAAAACTTATTTGGATATATTATAAATAGGTGATGGCTTTCCGGTGAGTTCGTTGTTGTCTATCGACAGTATGCACATTGGCAACATGGATTGTGTGTGCCACTTATATTCCTTCTGATTTTTTTTGCAGATATGTCAGATATTATGGTTATATGAAATTCCAGAAAATCCTAGCCGACGAAGTCATACAGATTCCTACCTATTCCTACGTTGATCCTCACCACCCCACCAATGACGATAGATAAAACGAAAGACGAAGATATCGCGCCGCCGGCCTCTATTGTATCCGGGCGGGGGCTCATACAATCCGCCGCCGCTAGATATTAGAATCCCACAAATCTTTCTCGCCATATATTGTCCCAACCCAATATATATAATACATATATATTATTATATATGCGGCAATAATAAAATGCTGCGTCTGATAGTAACTATCGCTACGCTCCTATCATCGTCGTCGTCGTTGTTGTTGGCAGCAGCACCCGCAAGTAGCAGCAGCGCGGCGTCTGGGCGTAATGTAAACTCGTTATTATTGCGTGGGTCTCATCATCATGATCATCATTATCGTCAATTAGGGAAAGATAAAAAGACAGTAGCAGTACAAGAAGATGACGATGATGATTATACTACAACAACAACTACTACTACAACTGCCACTACTGGCGGCGGTGGTGGTAGTGTGGTGAAGAAAAAAGCAGCTGCTGCTCAAATCGTAATTGACGAGGAGGGATCAACTAACATTACAACAACGACTACTACTACCGCCACAACAACAACAACAACAACCGCCGCCACCACCACTAAGACTGCTGCTACTGCGACTAAGACTACTACTACAACCAAACCTAAAAAAACGAACAAGTCAACAGAACCAGCAGCAGCCACTACTACCAACACCACCACTGCCAAAAAACAGCAGCAACAACCAGAAAAAACTGCACAAGACGAAGAAGATGATGGCAATGATGATACTACTACTACTAATAATAATAATGATGATGATGATGATGATGATGATGAAGAAACAATCGATACTACTATATCACCAATTGAAGAAGAGGAAGACGACATGGTTCAACAATTAGACGAGGTCATTGATGAAATATATGCATTAGACGTCAATAATACCAATGGACAACAGGATGAACAAATTGAAGAATTGGAAGAGGAGGAAATGGAAATACTGGAAGAAATTATGGAAGAGGAGGGGGGGTATACCTATGATGATGATAATGTGAATGAGAATAGTAGTACTATAGATGATTTGGTGATTAGTAAAGAAATTGCATTGGCGGAAGAAATTGGTCAGATTGAGGATACCATTGAAGAAATTAAAAATGAAGATGATGATGGGGGAGATATTGATGCCAAGACCTATAAAGAGGAGTATGTCCAACAGTTGGAAATGGAGGAGGCTGAGATTGTGAAGGAGGTTGTTTATGAGGCATTGGGTGGTGATAATAGTGGTGGTGGTGATGATGGGAAGAATACGTCAATGGTTGTGGATAAGATCCAACAGATTGAAGTGTTAGAGAAGGAAATGGAGGCGGAGGATGATGATGATGGGGCTTGGGAATTGGGTAAGAAGGAGGTGGAGGAGGGACTTCAGATTATTGAGAATGCTTGTAAGTTTTATATGTATGTTTGTTTGTTTGGTTTTGGGTTTGTTCGGTTTTGCTTTCATGTGTGTGTTTGTGTGTTTCAAAATTTCAAAGAAACTCATGGTTTATATGATCTCTCTTTCGGTTCTATAACACTTGTGCACAGTGGAAGAAGAGTTGGTTTCAAAGTCAAGTAATGCCACTGCAGGAAAGGTAGGAGGTGATCCAATCCTTGATCCAACGCTAACAATGGACTTGACACAATATAATAATGAATCGAATGGAGCACTAATCAATGCCACTGCTAACGATGAGATGGAATTGGTCTCGTCACAGGTGAAGGAAGCTCATAGTGAGCCTAGCAATATGGACAATGGACCGGATAGAGACAAAATAACTGAAGAAATGAATGCTGGAGATAATGACACAGACCTTGCTACTGTCAAAGGATCAACTGGGGAAGGGGGGGACGACGATGAGTCTGGTGATATCGATGGTGAAAGCACGACCACAGCTGCTACAGCTACGCCTAAAAAAACCACCACCACTACAACTACCACCACCACCACAACGGAAGCTACCGAAGAAGAATCAATATCAACTCCAGCTACGTCAGCAGCAACAGTTCCTCCCCCGGCACCTCCAACTGGTAAGGATCAGGGACATTGGGGCACAACTTCTAAACCAACAGTTGAATATGTTGAACCAACTGATGACTATCTTGACCCAGTAGCAAATGAAGAGAAGACCGAAAATGAAGCCTTTGAGGACGGAAAACAAAAGCCCGATGCTGCCGGAGCTACTGGAACCAACGATGAATCCATGGAAGAATGGGAAGAAGAGGTTGAAGAAGAGGTTAAGAAGGTGGGAGGTTGGCTGAGTTTCGTCTTCATGATACTTATGATATACACAGCATATCAAATGTCAGAAAATCCAGACGGTATTTGTGCCAGTCTTTGCCGACTTGTCATTACTGTGATTGGGTGCATTCTGAAAATTTTGCTCATACCGTTCAAGTATATTATTGGAGGTGGGCGAACAAGTGGTGGGCATTATATGGCAACGCCTGATTATAGAGATCCTTATGGGAGTCGGCATATGGAATTAACGTAAGTAAGTAGGTTTGGACGTTAAAGAGCATTCTAGTGCCTTAAGTTTGTCATGGTTTGATCAAACAACGCAGACGCAGTGATATTATTATTATCTACTAACCTACGTACAGAAGAAGCCATTCCAAATGTCTGCATGCAACCGCAGTAGCATGTTCGGATGCCACGATATACTGGAAGTGCATCCAGACGAGACCTGATTTCCAGGTTAGTCTCCGCCCAGTCCAGTCTCCTCCCACAATCTGCCTTCCCGGATCATAATCATAGATCAAGGTAGATTCAACCTGGTGGTGGTCCAATGGGGGGGGGGGTTCAACAGGATGCCGATCCCCCCTGAATGTAGCCCGGCTTAAAGCCCCTAGCATTAACACCCATTGATGCCACCTTGCCTCACCCTCTTCCAAATCCTTCTCACTTGGAATTGGGTCCAAATCCAAACTAATTCTCAATAATGAGACTTACTATTGCAATTGTTGGAGCACAATCTTTTATTTCTGCGCCTTCCTCAGGGATATACTCCTGCAATTGCAATGCATGCACACAATCAGCCGACGTTGTTGTTGTTGTTAGTGTAGACTCTACAGTATTTCCTCTCGAATAAACCAAGCAATACACCTATCCACCGTTAGCGAGTCGTTGTTGTGTGGCGCCATAAATGATGATATACACCATAAAAACGAACGCATCCATGCCCTCCCCAGATAGGGGTCATTGGGTTAAAGTTTGAGTATTGCAACAACTTCAACTGCGATTTATCCCACTGCAGTTTTCTTTTCCGCTAACAACACAAGCCCCCACGTCCAATACTCATGAATATGTAGGAGACTCCACCACAATGGCCTTCACTGACGACAACATAGCTGGTTCTCGGAAAGCACCCGAACCACAATAGACAAACCCGACCGAACCAGCAGCTCGTGGCTGCTTGACAAGATCTCGGAGACCGCAGGGAGAGAGGAGAACCATTGGAAGGTGACAGCCGCCCGAAAAGAAGGCTGCATCTCACGAATTACTCCACCCTGTGTAGGCAAGAATGAACAGATCCCGGCTCAGTAGCCGCTGCGAAGACCGAGACATCGTAATTATGCCCCGCCTCCGTCGCCACCGCTAGACGGCACATTCAAAGCCCATAACACGAGGGAAATCCACATCCATTTTAGCAAACAAAATAATTCAAGCTTCGTCTTGAGCTTTTATTCGTTTCATATGTAGCACTTACTGAAATCTGGTTGGTTGTGATCCTTTCGAGTGGCCTGCTACGTCTAATATCTATTATCCATTCTGAGCGAGGAAGATCTTTCCGTTTAGCGTTTCATCCCTAAAACAGCCGTAGTAGCACCAGGTAGGTGGACGGACGAAGTGTTGGATTTTTGATAGCGGTACTCGTTAGCGATTGTGTATTGATGGAATTAGTAATATACGGGCCAAAATAGCGATTAACTAGGATGAGTTCTACCTTTTAAGGTTCTTTTAAGGTTAGGTTAGATTGGTGGGGGTTATTGAGATGTGACATGCGTTGAAGTTGGGTGCCGGGCGTGAAAGCTGCACGCTTGCAAGAACGTCGCTCGCTTTCTCCCTAATACGCGGGTTCATTCACGGAAAGGAAGAGGACACTCTCGTGACACAAGCAGAATGCAGTGGCTCCTGAGGCCTATCAACGCCATTTACTTTTCTCTTGATCGTCGAGCATTTGCAAAGCACAGCAATGTCTACGGTAGGAATAGTATTCACGAAAGTCTGTAGATTCAGACACTTACTAAAGAATTCCCGCTTTCGTGATCGCTCGCATTGTGTGTGGCTCAGATTTTTGTAAAGATTACTGCGCTGTGCCTTTTCCTCTCTGAGTGGCACAAAGAAACATATTATTCAGGACGACGCCGTCATCATCATGAACAACATTCCGCACAACAATATCTATCATCCCAATCTGCCAAAGGCCAAGACGAAGTCGGCGGCAGCTGCTGCAGAGGCAGAGAAGGACAAGCCTCGGCGCCCTCTCTCCGCTTATAACCTCTTCTTCCGGTTCAAACGGCAGAAGATTCTCGAGGCATGCAAAGATGGTGAGATCGACCGTGATACCGTTGAAAGCGTAGTCAAGTCCATTCCCGGTCTCGAAAATGTTAGCGATGACGCTGTCATGGTCCTACCCGAGGCAGAGCTGGAGAAATTCCGCTCCGACCGAATCCGTGCCGAGCTAGAGGATAAATTGACACCCAAGGAAGCGGAAGAAATGAAGGCCCGCTCTCACCGTAAGACGGATGTCAAGCACGGCCTTAGCTTCCTCGAGATGACAAAGATTATCAGCTCAAGTTGGAAGGACTGTGATACTCTGTCGAAGAGAATATTTGAAGATTTGGCTGAGGACGGCAGGTGCATTCGGCAGCGGCTCCTCGCCGATTATAACAAGTCAAATGATGAGAGGGCGGAGTCTCCCCTCGGAGGTAAGCAAGGAAAAGTTGGGGGAAAGATGACATTTGATTGCGTCAGACCCAACGCCATCCATCAATATCAAACACATGTCGGGATGGTGGATGAAGGAGCAAGTCAGGGGGGTGGACACAATAATGACCTCGAGGGGAATAGTAAGTAGCCTCACCTCTGCATATTTAGCCACGCGCTCTACTACTTTCAAAATGCTAACTCCATTCATCTGTATTGCTATTTTACAGTCAACCAACAAACGATGGATCATCACATGAAGATGATGTATGGGAATCGTTCATCACCCCAGAACTCATCAGCAGCAGCTGCGGCAGCAGCGGCGTACACTTCCATACATCAGTCTAACTCAGCAGGAGTACCAAGGCCAATGGAATCAAATTTTCGAATGGATCAAGCCCTCTTCAATGCTGTCGGGAACAACCCGTATATGCCTCCTTCGTACTTAATTAATATTAATGCTAATGCTCATTCTTCGGGTCATCAGCCTGCCTCACCGGCAGTGTCAGACAAACTCAAGATCAAGATTGTTCAACTTGAAGCAGCGAATGAATCGATGAAGAAGATGCTTGAGAAATTGATGTCAGCGAATGCTGACCTCGAAGGTCAAAAGTCTCATCTGATACAGTTGGTTGGCCAACTTACAGCAGAGAATAGTACTTTGAAGAGAAATCGTAGTCGTGACGAAGGAACTCCTTCTATTAATTACCATCAATTGCCGAATGGATTTCCAAATAGACAGCCGGCTGGGAGGCATTCGGTATCGGTAAGATCAATGGAGTCGGTACCTCGTCCGCGTCAGGAGAGGTTACCTCATATTACTGCCCAAGTGTCAGCGCCGAAGAATAAGCGCAAGCGGGTGCTCGGTGATCCATGGTCCCAGGGTCCGGCTTACCCACACTAAAAGAGGGTTTTACCCTTCTTTGTCAATGTTTCACACTTGAACAGCCCACAGGACAATGAAATTGAGTAAAGTATTCATATTAAGTAGGATATTATGACATCTTTTCAGGTAGAGCACATTTAAGTACAGATTTATTTGTGACGAAAAACGCTAAGTCAGGTAGGTAGCATGATAGTACGTCACTATGCGACGAAAAACGAGAAGCCGGCCTCGTCCTGTCCGTGGCCCGGTTATTATCGTTGGGGACTGGACACTGGACCAGTAGCCTGCCTCAGATATCTTTATCCCGGACACAGCATCCAGCCCGATTGAGACATTATTCCGCTTGTTAAGAACGTACACTCCTACTCGTACTCACATTTGCCGATTGCCTTTGGGCACCATGCAAGGAGTCAGCTCTAAGGCATTACTATCAAACAGAGTCTCTTACAAGCAGCAGTGGAACAGTTTTGTTTCGAGGCCATTTCTCTAATAACTCATTGACATGTTCTAACGACGACGTCTCAACATCAATTGAGCCGATTGCTAGCAATACATCGCCGTCACATAGTCCAGCATCGCTTTCATTCCCCACACCAGTGACTTCGATACGTTTATTTTCGTTCTTGAGTCGTAAAGTCAAATCAGTAGCAATTACTTCTACTGCTACAACTTTTGTAAACAGGTCATCGATGTTACACTCTTCATCTTGCCACGAGTGAACCTGTTTGTCCTTCTTCCATCGTTGAATGTGCGACATGATGGACCAAGGCATTGCAGGAGGCAATTCTGGGGCCTCAACATTGCATTCAGGATTCAAATAAGGACACAAAAGAGCTTCAGATGCGCTCATGCGACGATCTGGAGTGTAACTCATCATATTGGATAGCAGTCGTAGTGCTTCGATTCCTTGGCGAGATGATCCGAAGAGAGAGTTCCAACCATATGGGAGTGAGTTGTTCAGAGTGGCCCACTCCTCCCACGAGACAAGGTTGTGACCGAAATCTCTCACTGCTATTCTCCACTGAAACAGATGTTCTTCGTCTCCCAGTCCGTATGGATACTCACTCTCTTCAGATGCGTTGTTTTCTGACTCAATTTTGTCATCTGATAGCATTGTTCGAAGCCAAGTTATCGCAGCAGAGTACATATCAAAGGCATAAGGGCTTTCTGGATTTACAAATTCTTCAGGAGCACAATACAGAATGCTTCTTGGGCCTTTGTCTTCTCCTCTATAACCAGGCTTTTTGGCCGACCAAGAGCTCATATCACATGCACTGCCAAAATCAATCAGTCGAAGTGTACGCGTAGAAGGATCAACTAAAACATTGGCCGGTTTGATGTCTCTATGACAGATTCCGCGAGCATGACAGTATGCTAAACCTTCTAATAGTTGCCTCAGCACCTCAGCCGCTAATTGATTGTGCAATAGTTGTCGTTCATCAATGACATTAGTCTTGTAATCACCAACAGCCTCTTCATCCACAGTAACTCCTAAATCTGCTGCCAACTGTAACCAGCCATCATCCATTTCTATGTAATCTTCCATGGTAAAGTCGCCTGATGCCTCCCATATCAAGTGTGTCGTGTCATCTAAAACTACTTGCCCAAGATAGGGCGCGATATGTTTCCGACCACAGCTGTTCGTTGTATCTGCAGTATTATTATTTTGCAACGGGCACAATTTCGAATTGATGTATCCTTCAATTTCCAAATACGCTACAGCATTTTGTTTTGCTCGAGAATCAGTTGTAGCAGCTCGAGCACATTTTGCAATAAGTTTCTTGCCATTAGCTTCGTTTACGGCGAGATTGACTCCACCAAACGTTCCATTTCCAAGTCGATCTAGCAGTGTGACTTCAACCGAGGGTGGCAAAACACGTTGTTTGAAGACTGGTGATTGAAGCGACGTTTTCGACATTAGCAGTTGATTTGCTGCAGAGTGTTGCGGCTTCGGTTGCAGCGGAAAGAGGAAAGCGCCAACACATTGCACAACGAGACCAACAGCTACAAACATTGCCTCCAATTTCATCTCGACGATGATTGTGAAGAATCGGCCAAGAGCGAAGAGTAATGTTTATTTACTGTGATAGGAGAGAAGCCCTCTCCCGTGGTATAGTGTCTATAGCTTAATGCAAATCTATTTAATTTCCGAAGTTGATTGAAAAATTATCATATCATTGTATTGTGCTTTTGCGCCGTTGTTCTTCGCAAGACATCAAACGATATGAAGGTGCGAGGTGCGTGAAAGAAAATACAGGATTTCTCGCCCGCGAGTAAGTACGTTTACATCACGCACGCTCACTCTCTCTCTCTCTCTAGCGAGAGGCACTTCTTTCATTCAGTGTAATTATGTGATAAAACAAGATAAAACAGCTGACTTCCACCCTGAGAAGAGCAATGATATGAACTTGCAATATGATGTGTTTTCACCCCATTAACCATTGTATTATCCTGTATGCTGTCATAGCCGCGTGGAAATTTTTGGTGAAGTGAACGTATCATCATCTAGTCCTATTACATTTTAAAAGTTAGGGAAACCAGCACAATCTTCAACCATTCCCGCCCCTCTCCTCTACGCAAGCTCTCCGTTATTCACCGTCTCCTCCACCAATTCCAACGAGGTAGACAATTCATCCAAGTCCACTTCTTCCATCTCCTCCTTCTCCTGAAGAGCATCCGTCAAAACACCTCCATCAGCCTCTAAAGTGTCGGGCGTAACAGCAAAAGCTCCTGTCGTATTCCTCTTTGACTTGTATAAACTCTTTCCACCAACGAATTCAGAGACATTATTATTGCCATTCATTCCCCCGCTGGCATCTCCTGTATCCATTTCCTTTTCATTTCTACTCAATGCACTATTCAAACGACCGCACCACATGAATCCCAATGTAATCACAAGCAGAGCGGCCAATACAGTTCCAATAGTAATTCCAGCAATCGACCCATTTGACAATGCCCCACTTTGAACACTACCAAGTAAGACAGGGTGCATAAAGTGACTCAACTCCCAATCACTTGGCTTACTCCCCTCAATAAATTGGCAATAATCACCAATATACCCCCCCTTACATTGACATGCCACATGCTCCTCATTCTTCCCCACCGACGCTCGACAAGTTCCTCCATTGGTACAAAATGTCGGATTTTTATTCCCAAGCTTACCACAATATTCCGTCGCCTTGTATTCACAGTACAATCCCGCGTAGAAAATGTCTGAACTTGCCGCCATACAGTCGCAGATGTATTTTCCTTCCTTATAGGGGTGACGGGCGCAGGTTGATTTATTCTCGCATATTGTGCCGTCGTCGCATTCGGTGAGGGAGGAGTCGTCGTCCCAGGTGAGTGAGCGTGTCATTTTTTTTTTGTTATGAGAGAATTCTACAATCTTTGCACTCGGATTTAATGTCCGTCGCTCAAAAAATCTTCTTCCCTTTATCCTCTTGCTTATACTGATGATACGTTTATCACTGATGGTGTTCTCCGTTTATCAGAGTTGGTGTGTAGTGATTTACTCCGATTATTACCCCACCATACCATACTCTACTTCGTTCGTCGGTTACTGCGTGGAAAAGAGTGGCAAACGAGTGGCAAGTGGTATTTGGAATTTTTTCTCATTTTTAGCACTTTCTATCAGCCGCCACAATTCAAAAAGGGCGCGAGATTCTCCTCGCTGAGGTACCATACTTACGGTATTGTAAGTAGGTATGCTTTTACTGCCTAAAAGCTAGGAGTAAATAGATAAATAATATGACACACGAAGGACACAGAGACACCTCCGCTGCAAACCCACCCCACTCTATCTCCTCCAGCTACCAGCTTATAGCCTCATTAAAAAATACTGCCTCGCCATGTTAGGCCTCGTTCTACATAATATCCGAGAGGCAGTTTGTCTCAGACCTTGACGCTGGCTACACTAGGCTACACTGAAGATTTGTGGTTGTTTGTTCTTGGCGTAAAGAGGATCAACGCATACTTTAGTTGTGGTTGGCGTGATACGACATGGCTACATCGTCAGAGGAACATGATACGTCGGCTGGAGCTGCTGCAGCTGCAACTCCTTCGCTGTCTTCTCCACTACCAAAACGAAACAATTACAAAACATATTATAGAGGTATAAGAAATAAAAATGGCACCGGTTGTCACACTTCATCAGCGCTGCAGCTACTATTCCATTGTTTTCCTCGGCTGAGAGAGGAACTCTTACAACTCGCCAGCGTCAGTGCAAACTGCACCGTGCACTTATTGTCATTCCATTCGTCGAAAGATAGGAAACATAATCACGCGCATGCTGTTGAAAAAGAGTTCGTGTACCAACTATCGTGGTTCTTTTATCTTCTTGCCAACGCTGAAGACATACTTGCACTTGCTCAGTCTGCAAAGTTGTCTCCTGCAGGTGGTAAACAAAAGAAAAGTTCAACAAAGAAATCAAAGAGATCAATTAGGTCAAAGAAGAAAATTTACGAAAAGAAAGCAGCAGCCATAGATGCTTTTATGGCAAAATCTCGTGAGGGTAAAACGAACATGCTTGATTGGAGAAATTTAGTTGATGCAATGAAAGAATATAATCGAAATAATTATGATAGGACGCTTGAGCATGTATTGAATAGGAGAAGGAACAACTGTAGTGGCACTGGTGGAGGTGTTTTGGGTGGTGGAAGAAAATCAACGACATTTGAATTGAGTTGTTCTACCCTAAAAGGTGCCGGTGATGCTATTGATCCAACGAAATTCTATGAACACCTAATGACCTACACCAAAGAGACCATGGAAGCGCGGCATCATGTCAATACAAACAATGTTGGTGACGCAGCCGTTGTCTTTCGATGTTTGATAGCTGCTCTAGAATTCTCAATCAATCGAGAGTTGACACGATTAGATGAGATGATTGGTCTCTTTGAAATTGAGAGTTGGAATGGGGAGACGAAGGAAGGGGATGAAACTCTTCAATTTGGTCGAACAAATGCATATAAACTACGATCATCTGTTTTCGAAGTGAGAGCTGCCATGGAATATGAATGGAAAGGCAATCTACTCTCACGCATTGTCGGAACCTCCCAAACAGGTACTGTGTCATCTGATAATATTATTACCACGACAACAATCACACGGACGAAAAAAAATGGGAACATTGAACGTCCTATCCCCATTCCATGGCAACTCCCCGTTCTTGAACAGACTAGTAATGTCAACGCAGTTGACGAGTCGACAAGATGCTACTATCAATCTCTGGTCACATCATTGCACAGTGTGACGATTTCTCCCAATCCAATTCGTGGTTACGATTGGCATGGTCTAGTAAAGAGTGGAGATGTGAATGAAGAAATAACAATTACAAGGATGGATGAGAATGGAAATATTTTGGTTGAAAAAGAAGAGGATGTAAAAGACTCTAACCAAGGGATTGATGCAAGAAGTACTGCCGCAGTAGAAGGATCATTACTCATTTTGGAGTCAATAAACGAGGAGGTGCATAAAAACGGAGAGACCAGCTCTCCAGCGAAACCATTTCAATCAGATGATGCTTCTGTCGTATCAACAACAAGTAGGGTATCGATGCTATCGGTATCTAGTAGAACTATTGGCACGCAAACAGACCGTGACGATGTCGAAGTTAGAACAATAACTGTGAGGACGACGACGGAAACGGAAACACATGATGTAGAGACATCATCTGCCACAGAGACATCCAGTCAGTTGAACGCAATCAAATTCGCCATCAAGAAGGATTCTTGCTACGCAGCTGCGGTTGCAGCTTTATCTACTGCTCCAGGTAAATCGAAAACTTCCACCAAGAAGCCAACACCAGCGCCTGCTAAGAATGAAAGAGATACGTACTATGCAGCTGCAGTTGCAGCTCTATCTAGTGTTCCTTCTAGAAATTTACGTCTTGACGACATTGAAGTGTCCTTTTTAAATTCCTACAATAGCGATGACGATAGCTCTTACGAAGACGATTCTAATTCAGAATCCAGCGTGGACTCGAAAGTTCCTTTAGATGATGCGGATGATGCGTCATCAGAGACTCACTCTTCGGCGATTGACACCCCTTCTGACATTGATAATATTTCTCTTGGATCGTGGACTGATTCTGAAGCTGGTGACGAGGAGAAGAAGAATGAGGATGATCCTTTGATTAGAAACGTGTTCCCGGTGCTAAGGGCGCTGGAATGCAATGATTCAGATTTGAATCCTGCTCAACCATTACCACCTTCCTTTGGTGAAGAAAAATCAGAGACAAGCAATGTTGTACCGACGGAAGTGACACATTCTGTATGCTCCAATTCTTATTCGGCGGTGTCAGATTCGAATAGTCACGCCGCTTCAAGTAGTGGTAGTGAAGATGATTCTAGTGCGTCGTCATCTTCATCGTCGACATCTTCTACAGGAAGTGATTCAACATCATCAACGGATTCATCTTCCACCTCATCATCGTCCTCCTCGGGATCTTCCTCGTCCGACAGAGATACCGCTATTATTGGAGTCGTAAGAAATGGCGAGGAAAGGCATGTCCCTAACTCTGCGAAGACGAAGGAATGGACAACTCGGAAAGAAACACGCTTCTGTCAACCTCTTCCTCGAAGCCTTGTATTTCATTTGAAGCGGTTTGCATTCAATCGGTCGGGGCATGGGGAGAAACTGCCTGGATCACTTAACATCCCTGAGGAGTTGAACTTGAGAACATGTTGCTTGGAACAACAAACACAAGTTGTTGAGGAGTCCAATGAACAATACTGCTACCAACTCAGTGGGGCGCTAGTACATGTGGACCCGGTACTTACAGAGGATGAGCAGGATCAATTAGAGTATGGAACAATGTCTGAAGGTCATTATGTGACTTTCATTTGTACGCATCCCGGTGATAACAAGCATGGCAACAATACATGGATTGAATTGGATGACGAATTTATCCGCGTCGTCGACTCAGGTGAAGAATCATCCACTCACACTGCATTAAATGTATTGAGTGGCTGTGATGTAACGAACAACGAAGAAGCTTGTGGCACATCTACTTCGAGTAAGAGGGTCGTAAAGGAGAAGGAGCGGAGATATGCCACACTTGTAGTGTATTCTCGGAAATCGTAACTAACGTGAAATGTATAGGAGCAGAAACTTGAGTTAGATCCAAGTAATCTAAGTTGATACTATTCTAAAGCGCGTGTGTTTGCAAGTTTATGGGAGTGATCATCTTATTAGGATGCAAGCTCTCCGTAAACATAACCATCTCTATTCTCACATATTGAAACCATTCTTTTACTTATCATTCCACTGATGGCTACACTTCACACACTTATAAAACACACTCATTGGCTCGTCAGCACTCCGTATCTGCATCTGCATAAAGTATGCCTCCCCGAAAGAACATTGTGGACAAACTGCCATTGTCCTATCTACATTCTCCCATGCCTTTTCACCTCCTAATATATCATCAACTTTTTTACGCGTCAAACTGTACGTTCGTTGGATTTGGGGCTGGGATATTTGCTGTGAGTAGGGACAAGTCGGACAGGAGAAGATGTGGGCGGAGGGTGCATCGTGGGAGGTGGAGTTCACGATTTGGAGAAGGGTGCCGTCGAGAGGGCAGAACCACATTTATTGTTCGTAATATTTCAGATATTATATGTTTAGCTGTTTGGTTGTTGATGATGCTATGCGATGTTGTAGATTTTTCTTGACTTGGATTCCACACGCCCTCTATCGACCTCACACCCCAACGAAAGCAACAACAACTATGCTAATGGCTAGCTTTCACGGCTAGCAAGCAGCATCAAAGGAGACCTTTGTTTGTGGCAGCGGGGAAGTGAGAAGTGAGACGGGGGTTGAGTTTTTGATGGGTTCGCGGAAATAATTTTATTGAACTATTTTTTAGCCGCGCCGCTAGCCCGTGCCACGCTGTAGGCCTCGGTTTAGAGCTCTCCACTGAAATTTACCCCGCAAAAAACTATTTTTTTCCGGCGGGTAGCGGGTACGAACAGGGTTGTACCGCGAACCATACCCCGCCCCGGGGGGGTATAAAAATTTCGAAGAGTACACAGTGGGGTTTCGAAGAGTACACAGTGGGGGTCATATCTAGTATGGCGAGATCCTTTTTTGAGCCGCACAACTACTGCGTAAAAAAATTGCGGCTCGCAATTGGGACACGTGGAGGTTTTTTCTAGCTAACTCAACAAAAGCGACCCAAATAACCATGCGAGTACCCACACTACTATGCACTACTAATAGACCTTCGACAAAAAAGCCCAGTAGGGATGCCAAACTAAAGAGTAT
>JALLBJ010000127.1:0-49700 GCA_036940105.1 Skeletonema potamos
CACCAAGAGTGTACAGGCAATAGTCAACACGAGAGTGAATTGATAGTAGTTAGAAATAATTAAACCCCCTACGGCATTTGCCTACCACCAGTGCTGTGCACACCATGCCTCCGTCTCAGAATAATCAGACCCGCCTCAGGTTCGCCTCGCTATTCGCCGACTCCGCCCATGACCCGGTTAGGGGAAATAATGGTCTTATCAATCAACTCTTTAATGCAAATGGCAACGGCGTTACTGAACCTTCTGCCATCAAGGCCACTCTATCCGCAGCTACTCTGCAGGGGCCAGGCCTGACCGCCATTCTAGCCATGGTTAATGGCGTCCTCGCGAAATTACATGCGCCGTTCACCTATGTCCCGAGCTTTGGTGCGCCATCCAGTACCTACCGGGATAAATCCTTAGCCATTGACGGAGAGTTGATGGCGGGGAGATCATTTCTGCTGTCCGAGTTGCCTGCCGAAATCTACCACAAAACGGCGGAAGTCCTAACCCTCAAGCCGGAGCACATGTCAGCTCACTTCGTGGCAAATCCAACAGCCACTTCCGTGGGCCCCTTCGATACGGCCGATGAAACAAAGGATGAGATGGAGAAGATCAGATCCAGGAAATCCACTTACCTCCCCCACAGCTTAGGGCTAATCATGAGCCCCGAGGAGGGCCTCACTATTGCTTATTTTTGGAGCACTGTTTTCCCCGTGCTAGTCACAGAGGGACTTCAGGCCGAGCACCAACACCTTATCCATTACTTCCAAGTGGCCGCCACCCTGAGGAGCACAGGAGGAGTATCGGTTGTAAACCACAATTCGTTTCAAGTGGTTACCAGGGATGAGGGGGTGTTCGAAACCGTGGAGCAATGCATCCTTGCCCGTCTATTTCCCAACAGTAACGGTTCATCGAGCATGGACAGCAACGGATTCAGTGCGGTTGCTAGGGAGATTGGAGCCCTGGCCGCAAGCAATCAGCGGCAAGCGGAGGAAGCGGAAGAAAGACGCTTGAAACGGGAGGCGGCAAAACACTCAGTGGAGAACATTCTGGGAAGGAAAGTTCTCGACCTTTTCAAGAAGTACAATGGCGTGAGGGCGAACACCTCTGACGAAAGGCTGGCGTCTATGGAGATCCCGCTCATCAAAAAATTGGTCAAGTTGCAGTCTACCAAGGATAGTGACGTCTTGAAGGCCATCCAGGAGGCACTGGAAGATGTGTTTGCAGCCGAGGGAGTGGACGCGGAGGATGCTATTGTGGCAACTCCCCAGTTGATGAAAGCACTCATGGCCCCGTGGGAGCGCGTCGATACTGATTCATTGGTGACCGGTGTGGGCGCAAACTTATTTCTACACGGCCCCAAATGTGCGTTGACAGCTGACGAGCAGATCCAGGTCTTCCATGCCACGATGGCTGCCACTAACGCCCCGGACGCTGAAGTCCTGAAGAAACTGTACTCGGGGGATACCTACATTCCTACGATTGCCGATGTTGGCTACACGCTTCGGAGCATGATGTGGTGTATGATGGTGGTGACCGTCCCTGGACACCCGCACATCAGGTCCCTGAGGAAGGTCATCACCAAGTGGACGGGCATTGAAAGGAATTTCACTCTGAATGCTATGGGGGACCAAGAACCCCAGCGTGGCATCTACCTGTTGGAGGCGCTGAACATGTTGATGAATGATTATTGGATTGCTCAGAGAAATTCTGATGAGTTGCTTCCGGGCTGGGATGGCTTGCAAATCTTCAGGGACATGAAGGCCAAGAGGCCCTGGAAGCCGGAGCTTAGCCCCCTGTACAAAGAACTACTGAATTTCGACCTCTTTGTCGGTGTGTACGGATCACACAGGATTACGTCGGATGGACGAAACAAGGCTAAGGTCATCGTCGCCTCAGCTGCTGCATCTTCTACCACACCAAAGGAGAGTCGCCTCAAGCAAGTCGATGAAGACAAACGTCAACCGGACACTTCAGCGGTGACAAATGAGTCCTATCCTAAGCAAGGCATGAATCTGTTTGGGCGCTTCAAGAAGAGGAAAGACCCCGGCACAGGCAAGGAATACTCGGCTAAGAGAGTGCGTGAAGAAGCGACAAAGCCCCTCCCCAACTCCAAATCAGGCAGTGGACAAATGTGCCTTGCCTATCACTGCAAAGGTCTGTGCAATGCTAAGTGCCCTCGGGCCGCGGATCACATCCACTACACCGACGAGCAATATCAGCCCCTGATCACCTGGTGCGAGGAGTGCTACCCCGGTTCGGACATGTAGGAAATAGGCGTGGAGACTCCCAGTCAAAGTAATCTAGATCCACCTCTGATAGATTTTAATCTCCTGTCGCCGCCCCAATACAATAGTAATTCAACACCACAACAACCTTCCCCATCCATCCCACCACCCAAGGGTAAACGAACGCTGCCGGCTGGTCCACAGCCATCTCCCAAGCGTGCCAGTGTTAACCTCCCCAGTAGTATGACGACCTCAGAGGAGCTAGGTGAGTTGATAATGCGTGATGTTGAATTGCTTTCCAGTGTTGGATGGCGATCCTTTGTCAAACACCGCCGTGGAAGAGGCGACTTCTCCAGCCTCGACAACGTCAACCACCCTGCCCGTCGCTTACTGATGAACCTCAAGCATCGCGCAGCTGAAATGATTTTTCATCGTCTGAATCAGTGGCGCGCGCGTCTGGCCTTCTCCATAAGATGATGTCACTCTAAGAGTAGTGTAGTATACGTGACGTATATTACCTCTTTCTATGTATATAGGACGAACAACTCAACAGAAGAGCCATAAATCCTTCATCTTCTTAACCACCGAGCTACTTGTTGAGAAGATAAAACTTCATTTACCCATTATCGCTTATTCCAGAGTCCCTAAAATGCAAACTAAGCAAGAATGCAGCCCAAGAAAAATTAAAGCTCGTCCTCGTTTAGCTCCAGCGGAGTAATACCATCCTTATCTTGCAACTTTTCGCTTACTCCGACGCTCTTGAGCAGGGAAATAATTTCTTTTCTTCCATGCTCATGTGCCCACCACCTGTAGAGGAGAGTTTCGTATTGTGAGTATTTGAGCAAAGTGATGACACAAGAAAGTCAATGCATGAGTAGCTTACATTGGACCTCTACCGTCCGCGCTTCGCATGTGCAGATACTCAGGAGAAGATTGCACAATTGACGTAAAGGTATCCACGTCGTTATCCTTGATCAAACCGAAAAGAGTGGAGGTTATGTCATTATTTTCCCATTTCATATTGATTTGCTTGATTTCATTTTGACTCAGAGTCTTCTTCTTCGCATCGGCATCCTTCTGTCGAGCCCGTCTAGCAGCCTTTTCAGGATCGCTCAAGTGCTCGAAGTATTTACGCTGATATTCGTCATCAGCTTTTGTCTTGGCATTGAAATCCTCGAGCTGCCTGAAGTCTTTCTTCTCCTTTAGAACTTTTTGAAGTCCTGGTGGGTAGTGGCCTGGACAGTACCAACTTCCTTCCGCATCACAAATACGATTATTCTTAACCCAATCCTTGCTTTCTTTCGACACACTCAATACTTTGTAGATGCGAACTTTACCATACTTACCTGAAAATTCAAATGGTGAGAGTGGGTATTGTTAGATTGTCTGGTCGAACAGTGCTATGCAGCGACGTGTCAGGGAAAACAGACGCAACAGTTTCACTTACTCTTGTATACTTCTTTAAACCGGTTCTTGTCCACCTCTACTCCAGGGACCAGACCGTTACTGTGCAGTTTGTATAGCAAACTTTCTGACATCATTGTGGATGGAATGCCACCTGGTGCGGAGAATTTACTGCATGTGGGATCGCCAGGGCACTGTGAGGTTGCGCCTTTCTGTTAGTCCTGTGGACGATGAGTGAATCATGTAATAATGACACAACCAAATTCGACAACTTACCATCTGTCTGTAGACTGAGTTTGCAATCCTCGCCAAGTGAGGACTCTTTGCTAAGTCATCTCCTCCGCCTCCCGTCCACAGAAGCACATAATCCGCCAGATGCCTTGCAATCCTATGTCCATCCTTCAAAGGACTTGTTAACGCCCGTCCCAACAAAGCAATGTGCTCGTGGTTCCATGTGTTGCCGTCGGCAATTGTCGTCCTGTTAGCAATGGCAGTAATTTGATACCCGTAATCCCACCAAGCCATAATCCGAGCATCTTCTGGTGTGTTATCACGGAGCCACCAGTAAGCTTCACGATAGTCATCGATGGTAATCATGCGCCCTTGACTATCCTGCGTCTTAAAGATGATTGAGGGGTGTGACATTTGAGCAGCAAGCTGGGTACATCTTTCTTGAAACTCTTTTATGTGATCCTGAGAAGCTTGGTAGAGGAAGTAGCATGCGCAAAACCAGAAGCTGCGGACAATCAATTGTGTGATAAAATTGGGAGAGGATGATGTTTTTGTGGCTTCAGTTTTCTTGTCATCGCCATTCTGTTTCTTCGTCGTTGCCTTTGATTTCGTTCTTTCTTGCACAGATGACGTGTGGTCGTCATTTGCCAAGCTTAATTCTTTCCATACATCAATGTTCCAGCCACAAACGCCCTCAATGCAGGTACCAGCCAATCTTCCACAAAACAGGCCCCCCAACACACTCGCAATAGGACTCGTCAACAGAATCAACCGCACCATTTTGGTACTAAAGAAATGGGCCGCAACACCATACACCAACAAAAATGACGATGCATCGTTTGTGTATCCTATTGCAATCATCGTAAAGCCCCAAGGCGCAAGCTTTGCAAGCACCAGCAAGTATTGCTCGAATGTACCTGGTTTCGCAGCTTGATGTTCCGCAACACTGTCGACAAGAGGGTTCCCAGTTTTCGTATGGGGTACGAACTTTATAGTTGTTTGGCAGAAATGAGACGAGATTAGACAGAAAAAATGTGTGAGATATCTCAGTGTTGCAGTGATGCAAGGTTTAGAACCATCACGCTACTTACCAACCCACGGACTCGGGAGCTGATGGGACCAAAGTAGCCAGTCGGCCATAATGCCCTGATAACGATAGAACCAACCAATGCTGCCAAGCCACCAATTCTAACTCTCAATAGCCAGATCTGCGACCTGGACAAATTGTCACGTGTTCGCACTCTTTCACAATATTCCACAAACTGTATCCCAAAAAATACAAATAACGGCCCAAGTTGTTCTAAACTTCTAACCGGAGTCCATCCAACCACAGGAACTTGCACTGCCAATGACGTGCCAACAATATAGAATCCACTGTAAGCAGCATGCAACTTCGACGAGTGGCGCCCAAGAAGAATGAGCGTTGCGGCATGAGCACCGACAAGATTTATGACAAAGACGTATCCACCCCATGCAGCAACCATGTTGAAGTAAGCAAGTCCAGCCAATGCCCCAAATAGGAAGGACGACCGAGTTTGTGGAGAGATGCTAAATCCTCTATCCTGTTTCTGTCGAATCTTTGTTCCTACATTGTCATGTCCATTCGTAACAGCAACATCACTGTTTGGATCGCCACCCCGTAATGACCGAGTCCACAAATAGAAAACAAGAGTCATTGCCGTCATGGCAACACTTTCGTTGTCGAAACCACCCGCAATTGATCGCATTATGTGTGCTGGAACGATCGACATAAAGAACATGGTTGCCAACATGGACAATAGCGATATTGTTTGAAGCGAAGATGCTTTTGTTTTGTTACCTTCGGTGGTATCCAAACCTGCGTAACATGCCAAGAAATTGCGAATCGGTGTCGTTATCTTCTGAAGGTAGTACCCAATAATTGGAATCTCATCCAAACACGTCCCAAAGCGATTTCCATCGTTATAGCAAAAGTTTGAAGAGCATTCTAAAGCCAACAAACCAGTAGTTAATGTAGCAAGTGCACCAAACCAGGCCGGGACGAGGCAGCATACATCATTCAAGCTCATCTGATTCCATGTCATACCAGCTGTAGCCATGAGATTTGCGATTGCGGACATGATTGTTGATCCAGATGCAGACAATGATTTAGACACTCCGAGAGCAGATTTTGTTACCACCCTAGACGATATGCTGCCACCAAAGCCCAAACGTTTTCCAAACCATTGTTTCACGCCAAACCAAATGGGCAACCACACCTTTGTAAGCCAAACAGCAGTCACCTGCATACCAGGGTAAATGGTCGTGCCAACAGGGCGGCCAAGTGGATACCACGCCATGTAATCAAACCAGTTCACAAATTTTTTCCACCCATTATCGTACAAGTATTGAGTCGCTCGAAAGTTGAAATATGGATCAAATTCGTGGATAATGTAGCCAAAATTGTGGATAGCATTGAGGCGGATGGTGTAAGCTCTGGTAAGGAGATCATTGGCGTAGTAGAGAGTTGCAGCGACGAGAACTGCCGCTGCTATGGGGCGGAGGACGCTGGTCATGCTGGCGCTGACAGAGTAGTTATCAGCGCAATGTACGGATGGCAATTCTGCTCGTTCAGTTATTCAATTAATGATTTATGGATGGCAGAAGCGCTGTGTGTACTAATAGCTATGGTGGTCGATGGAAGTGAGCGAGCGGCCGGCGGCCGCGAAGATTTCCTTTCTCTGTTTCACTTGTTGGGACTCCCTGAGTGCTAGATGATACATGATGCTCTTTATTGAATAGCCTGATGACGATACAACATAGTAGTTAGATGTAACAGGAAGATTCGTTTATGATTATCGTCGACATCCTTCTTCAAATCAAGAATTCTTTATTGTGGCGAGCTGCCAGGCCCCTCCAATCAAGCCTATTGTTGCTGCAGCAACCAAGCTTGGTATTCCTCTCCCAATGCTTATCGCGAGTAAGTTGAGAGGCAAAACCATCGCGACCTTCCCAAACAGCGGAGCTTTTCCATACCACGAATGATTGACAAGGTGCTGAAGACTTGGAAGTGTTGCAGCTAGACCGAAAAGATGCATCAAGGGTCCAAACATACTTTTTGCGGTCCATAAACCACTACCACTCAGCCTTGCAGCGGCAATCATTGTCTTCGTATGCACTACGCTCTTTTGAGCCATCGTTGCAACATCATCTAGAGCGCCAATACCAGTAGTTCGTTTGGATCCAAAGATGTAGAAAAAGGCGTCTTCTTGGTTTTTAATCACATCACCAGTGCCAAAGAGAAAGCTGAATTTGGAGAGCCCGCATCCTCGTAGTAATATTGCATAAAGTGTAGCCGTAATGAAGACACCAACAGTGCCAGCTAGCAATGGTGCAATCCAATTCCTTCGGGTTAATTTCGTCAAGACAAGTCCATGCCATTTGGACTTGTAGGACGAAACTTGGTGACCGTGCTTGCTGCTCCTTGTGACTTCTCCCTCTAAAAGAAGAAGAATCGGAGAGCAAAAGATGGTGCCCAGGATTGAAACTGGGATGCCCACAACAGTAGTGACGCCAACAACACCCACACCAGCTATGCCGTATCTTCCATAGACAACGATTATTGCGCAAAGCCATGAAATGATGCACCCAACATTACCATATCCACGTGTTGTTGAGTTTTTATCCTTTCTCATTCTGACTAAGATGCAGAAGGATCCAGCGAACAGCCCACACACAGATAAGTACGTGGACGCCCAGCCCCCTATTCCAAATGGATGAGCATGTGCAGACAAAGAGACACTGGAGATGACAAAGAAGACTGGAAACGCGACAACGGTCCAAACATTGGCAATTTGCTGGACTTCACCGAACTCTTGTGTCTCGAGGAAGAAACCCATGACAGCACAAACGGTACCTAACGTCGACATGACCATGCAGGAGAACGCAGTCACAAATATTGGGATGAAAACATCCTTGCTCATGCTCTGCATAACAATAAACCATGCTAGCCCACATCCGAACATCAATCCAAAGATCATCAGTCGAAGGAATTGATGACTGTCTTTTCTACCTGCGGAGTCTTTCATCTCCCGGAGCTCTAATGGCCCTGTCAATGCCAAGAGCACTGCCAAAAAGGCAGATACTAGCCCCCATCCACCAGTTGCGACGTCACTTTCAACAACCGAAGTTGAAGAAACGGCGAGGAAAAGGTTGCTTGATTCGTTCAAGGAAGGCGCAGAACCTGGAAATGCAGGGGAAGAAAACGACACAAACAATCCCATGATAAATGTCAAGGCAGCTACTCTTTTCCAAACTTCACCGCCGCCATTGGGAAGATAGTGATTAACCATGGATAAAACAGACACTCCCCAAAGAGCAGCAGAGTATCCAATAATCTCGGAGAATTTGGGCGATGTCGCAAAGTAGGCCGTACTGTTGTGACCTGTGAGAAGACCAACCAACGGCTCCAAAACTAACCGAACAGAAGCTATAATGATCAAAGGTAGGATCACTGCGCAATACGCCACAACAATGGCCGAGGCGTTTTGTGGAAGTTGTGTTGACGATTTTATGTAAACTGGCCTCAATGCGTATGGACAACATATTGTCATTAGCAGCAAAGATGCAACAGTCCAGCGAAGGTAGAGCGCCGAGAGAGAATTGTCAACGTGGATAAGATTTGGCTCAATGAGCACTGCTATCATCTTTCCAGTCGCTATGGATGATGTCACCACTGCACTGCCGCCTTTGATGAGCTTTTGTGCCTTCAAGTGCCACGTGATGATCAGTGTCAGTAAGCCAGTACAGTAAACAGCCGAAGCCGAGTACACCGCAACCCTTCCGATTTCAAAGTTGTCCCTCGAGTAAACTGGCATGGGTTGTCTCAAAAGAGAGAATTCCATCCCAGTCAACACCAACCCATACACTGCGAAGCAAACACCTGTGACGTCCCACTTTTTCATAAAGTTTTTACCGACGCCACCTGGCGCCCTGTGTACCAATCCAATGATAACAATCAACCACATCGTGGCAAACATGCTTACTGTTGCGAATGTTTTGAGAAGGATCTGTTTACCCGGTATAATTTCCACAGTCTCCGTCAAGAACGTCAGCCGGTAGGCTATGAGGATGGTGCAACACGTAAAGAACACAAACACTGTCAAAAAGGCATATCGCAACTGCTTCGTAATCACCCATAGTGCTAAACTTTCAGCTAGCAACATTGGAATGGGAAGTGCCGCCCATGGAGGACTGCAACTCAATCCAAAAAACACGGCAGACAACCCCAATAACAATTGAAAGATATCTTCGTGATATTCTCCCATCAAAAATTCACCATTCGAGTTCTGCCTCCCAAAGAACCAAATTGTTGCATACCCAAATATTGTACCCAATGACAACAACAATGTTGCTAATGATGCAGACATTATCCCATCATGACCATTCAAAATGTACGATATTCGTGCACACACTGGCACCAGGTACCTCTGCTGGAGGGAAATGCACGAAAGGAAGGATATCGCCATGGGTACAGATGCCCCACGAAGTGTGCGTCCACGTTCAATGGGAGATGTACCCGACTTTAGTAGCCAATTTAACGAGCTTCGCCATCGTTCATCGAGGACACCGTTGGAGGCTAGAAGATAGTGTAGTATGTATGGCAGGGTGGCGGTGAAGATGAAATCAAATAAATCATCCCATGATGCATACGAGTAGGTGATCCGTTGTCGGAACATGACGAGGTGCATCATCCCAGGAACGAACACCAATAGGTGTGAAAGTGCCCTTCCCTCTCTTGGACGTATTGCTGCACAGGTAAAGACAGCTGTTGCAGCTTTGTTCTTTTTGAAATGTTTGTTTTCATCATCATCATCATCATCATCATTTTTGTTGTAACCTGACTTCTTCGGTCTCTTTTCCCCCTTCTTGTCCTCCATAGTATCTCCAAGCATCGAAGGTGCCGCACCCACGAGGAATATACCCAAAGTCAAATGACATGCGAATAATAGTGGAAATACAATCGCTGCAGTATCAACACCCCACCACGACGATGATAGAGTTGCAACATAGGACGAAGATAATAATGATGATGATGATGAAGTTAACTCATATGCTACCATTGCAGCGGATAGTGGGGGTAAGGTAAAGTGAATCAACCGTTCCAAGAATCGAGCAAGAGTAGGTATTTGTAAAGGAAGCCATTGGAATTGTAATGTCGTCCATGCAGCGAGATTGAAAAGTAACATGATGGATGCACCAAGTTTTGAAAGTAGTATACCCAATGAGATGAAGTTGGTAGAGCTACTACTGTTGTGGATGATGATGTTGTTGTTGTTGTTGCCACCAGTAGTAGTAATGGTTCCCCCCTCATCCTCCAAATCATTCATCACACTACTACTACTTGATAATGATGGTGTTTGTATCGTATCCCCCCAAAAGATTGTAACATACCCCACCACAATCGATAATACAATCCATCCAATCCAAATAGCACACAATGTATAAAATCCACGATGACTATTCGTACCACCACCACCACCACCACTATTACCAATATTGGCCAAATCAAGTGCATACACAATCAATCCGAAGAAACATAGCATTAATAACGGTAGGGGTGATGACATTTCGTAGATGAGGAGTATGAATAGTGGTGGGAGTAGTAGTATTGCAATGGGTACATTGTTGTTGTTATTGTGATTCGTAGATGATGACGATGCTGCTGCTGCTGCTGATCGATGAGTATTATTCTTGCTCCGATGATTGGTGTTTAAAATGTAGCTATTGTTAATGCTGCTGCTGCTGTTGTTGTTGTTGTTGATACTACCTTGTTGCAAATGATTGAAAGTAGTACTCGCATTAATATTTGTGTTGGTTGTACTGGCATTTCTTGCTTTTAAAGTAGTAGGGTTGTTGTTGGAGGAAAGATTTGGCGATGGATATTGCGAGGAGTATGATGATGTTGTTGTTGTTGTTGTGGCTGGATGATGATAATATTGTGATGGGTAGAGATGAGTCAATGTCGTCGTTGAAGTCGTCGTTGGGACAGACGCAGACGACGACGCTGCAGTTGTTGCTGTAGTCGTTGATAGATTTGATCGATTTCCAATAATTTGTGCTGCCTTTGTAGGAGCAGCAGCAATGATGTCACTAGCGTTGCCAATAGAGCCAGATCGTGCAGCAACAGCAACCTTGGAGAATGGCGCTGACGGTGGTTGTTGCTGTTGCCTCGATGATGATGATGAACTGTACGTTGGTATCACAGCGGGATGGAAATCTGTCGTCAGTGAAGCTACTGGAGGCTGTTTCGTAATGTCCTTGGATGACTCTGGAACAAGAGGTGGAGGCGGTGGTGGAGGATGGTGACGAGGATGAGAGGATGTCACCACATCCGGTGCAGATTTGTGCCTTTGTTCACCCCCTCCTGCTTGTTGTTGGTTGCTGATAATGTGGCCCTGCGGCTGTTTGGATGCCGCGGCGATGGACACGCGACTATCGGATGCACGACGAGCACTTGATGCCATCGGCGGCGGTGGTGGGAACGATTGCTTTGGTGGTATATTCATGGCATTCACGAGGTGCCTTTCACCTATACTCAGAATAAGTAGATGTTGTAGACAAAATATATTGCGGTCATCGCTCGTTGAAAAAAAAATGCGTATGTATGGGATTTCGGATTCGCAAGGGAGTCTCCTCCCACCTCCAGCTTCCGTCTCTTACCCACAATAGTATGCATGCAATGCGATAAAAAAATAGGCGAATAACGCATTTATTATGTTGATGTTAGCATGCATATTCATATGCAGCAAATAACATGATCATCAATTATAGATTGACAATATAGTATAACTAAACACATCCTCATAATAAATAATAGTATTATCATGTCAGACAGCAAAAGCGTCCTAGTCAACAAACTCCGCCGTCGCCACCCCGGCACCACCCGCCCATCCAACCTCGACATCATCGACGACACATGGACATCCGACACCCTCTCCGACGACGAAATTATTGAAATTATTGAACAATCGGAACAAAAAATTGCTCCATTACTAGAAGATGAGAGTGAATTGGACGATGCTGTGGTAACTACTGCCAATTCTGGATCAGCGGCTTTGGGGGCATTGGAACGAAGACGGAAGGAGGAGGGACGGTGGAATGATTTGGGTTTGGATTTGTTTGATAATCATAATAATGGGACTGGGGTGACTTTGCATCAGAGTGGGGGTGCGGGTGGACAACGGTAGATAGGACATGGACATGCTTTTTTAGGATATATTATGTATAAGTGTTGTTGTTGTTGTTGCCGTTATTAGTTGCCTTTGGACTTTTGGATGGCCTGCGCATCTCAAAAGGAAAGGCCTACTCTCGCCTAGTGCAGTATGCTTTCGATGGCATTGATAAAGAAATGACACATTGCAACGCTGATAATATGTTTCCAACAAGAAGAATTGTTCGGGGGGGGGGGGGGGACGGACGGAAGAATGAAGATATAATAATACACACAGTCGTATCATTACGTAAACTATGAAATAAAAGGGATCAGATCAGACTAAAGAACAAGATTTGCGCTAAAGACACCATTTATTCTGCATCCACGCGGTTATGCCAAGCAAACTAACAGCGCATTGAATACAATACCATATCTAGATGACTGCGGTTTTTTTTTGGAGAGAACTATGTAACATGAGCAACGAAAATCCCGGGAATACGGATATTTTCTCGCGCTGTGATTGATGGCGGTTGCATCTGCTCGCATCCACCTGCGTCTTTTTTAGCATTGCTACTATTGTTATTGATATGTGAACAAGAAGTAGTTAGTAGCAGGGCAAAGAGAACAAGAACTCCATAAGCAATAATATGAAGTTGCTTCTGATTATATCTGTGGCACTGCTCGCAAGAGCAGCGGCCATACACGAATTAGGCACTCGGCAGAGGCGACACAATGTCCCTTCCTCTATCCCACGCAAATATTATGATCACGAGATTGCTGCCTTTGGCAATCCCAAATATTATTCCAACTCCTTTGTCCGATCTGACAAAGCTGGGACTGTATTGAAAGTTCCAAAGTTTGACGTTTTCTTTGATGAACTCCAGAAGGTTTCTCCTCTGGTAAAGCAGGCTCTTCATGACGAGAAACCCGGAGGTATCAAGGCCATTGATGACAGTGCCGATGTCTACAAATGGAAGATTATGGAGCACAATCCCAACAGACTCATTTCACATGTTGATAAGATTGACAACTTTCAGGACAATGGAGTGCCGTTGATACGAGTTCGTTCATCACTCCGCGGTCCTTCTAAAATGAGAGAAGAATGCTTTTCTGAGTTGATCAGCACGCCAGAGCTACGTCACAAGTGGGACGCAACGAACAATATTGTGGAGACTATTTACTCTGCAGCTGATTTAGGTGACATCAAAAGGTTACAAGGAGATGAATATGGGGAGCCGACAATGTTTGGCGTAGGGTATGTTAAAACAAAGCAGTCGATTGTGTCGCCCAGGGAACAAATGACCATGTGCGGAATTCAAAAACTTCCTTCTGGTGCATCAATCATATGGGGTGTTGAGCTAGAGGAGGATCAGAATCATCTTTTTCCTAAGGATCAACCTAAAAGGATGCCGAGATCAACATCACACTTGTTTGCAACCACCTTGATTCCGACCGGTGAAGACACATTTGATGTGGAATACGTTCTGCAATTGGATGTCGGCGGATTTCCGGGATGGCTCCTAGGTCCAGTTGTCACCGAGACAGTGAAAAAGATGTTCAGGTTTGCAGAGAAATACTTTGAGAGTGGTTTTGAAAAGGGAGGTGAATTGGCTTTGAAGCTTGCCGCTTTTCCTGACGATGAAGAAACTTCAATTCATGATCCTCCACAAACAGAAGCTTGTGTGCTCGATGCGAAGACAACGTTGCTCATGCCACCATAGATGAAAAGAGTGGAAGGGGCTAGCTATGAACATTAACATCTGCTATCATTGTGTAAACGATTTGGGTATTGTATAGCAATTCAATAAATTTAGTCGAATCATTAGGTAAATCTTGGTGGTAAAACAACACCTTCTTCTTCGCATGCCTCTTTGAACACATCATTTAGGTTGTGCCATATTGTAACAGCATAACCATAGTATTCAGAGCCTTCTCCATTGAAGACACAGCAATTCTTAAAGGTGAGAATGAGATCATCCTGCAACTCAGCAATGATTCCGTAGGTTGGAAGACGTTCTTCTTCGATGGTTCTCAAGTCCATAGGGTTTGATACTACAGCTTTGTAGTCATCAGCAACTTCGGGGAACGCCTCACAAACTGGAGCGGAGAACATATTCCATTCATCCAACTCCCTCTGAAGTCACCAAAAGAACGAGTGGTTAAATCAAGTAAAGAACGAATTTCAGACAGCTAACTTAATCAAGTGGGCACTTACCACCTTTTGCAGGACCGAGGTTCCGACTCGAACAATTTTTCTCCTGGAAACAGGAGGCCATTTAGCCTGAAGAGTCGTGCGACAAGATTAGGGAAAGAGACGCGAAAAAAGCAGGTAAGCGTGGAACATGAACTGCGGCATAGAGTCAACGGCAAAGATACTTACCAAGTCCGGGTAATATTGATAACCTGATCTAGATTTCTTTGCAGCCGGTGCACCGCCTCCACCTGAACGACCTCTCTTCTGCCTCTTGCCTTTTACTTCCTCGTCACTGCTGACATCATCGTCAGAACCTTCGGATGGATCATGTTCGGCCCATTCCTCGTCATCAGAATTCTTCTCAGCGTAGCTAGGTTTGGCGGCACGTGTTCGAGAAGACCTTCGGCTTGGACTTTCGGGTTCTTTTTCTACCTTGGCTTTGGCTTTGGGTTTGCTTTGGCCGCGGTTGGACCCTGACCTGGGAATGAGGCTCTCACTTTCTGCTTTGTTGACAGTAGCTGGCTTGCTTCGTGTTGAGCGACGAGGAGACACCTTCTCCTCGTGAACCTCCTCCTCCTCCTCCTCCTCCTCAGCCTCCTCCTCCTCCTCCTCAGACTCCTCCTCCTCCTCCTCCTCCTCCTCAGACTCGCTACTGCTAGGCTCCTTTGGCTTTCTTCGAGTTAAGCGGCGGGTCGACGTTCGCCTAGGAGAAGCTTCTTCCTCGGATTCTTCTACGTCCATCTCGTCCGCTTCTTCTTCAGACTCGCTGCTGCTCGGCTCCTTCGGTTTGCCCCGAGCTGACCTGCGATTTGACCTTGACACGACAGGTGCCTTCTCCTCGTATTCTTCTTCGTCTATCTCGTCAACGTCTTCTGACTCACTACTACTCGGTTCTTTCGGGAGATTGCGCGTAGAACGACGGGTGGATCGAAGCTTTGAATAAGCTTTTTCTACGTCTTCCTCGCTACTACTAGGATCCATTTGGCGGCTGCGAGTGGGACGTCTCGTGACTTCAGCGCCATTTGTGCGGCGTGGACTTGTGGGTGCATTTGCACGGCGAGCGCTTGCAGGGGCAGCAGCTTTGTTCCTCGTACTACGCGGTTCCTGCACTGGAGCAGAAAAGCTTGTCGTCACTTCATTATCTGGCGTCTCAATCGCATCGACTAACGCCTTGAATTTGTCGTACATCTGACAAGCCGAATCATAAAATTCGTTGTTGTCTTCATTGTATTTGTAGCAATTTTCTTTGATCAACCCAACGTCAGATAGAACACTGTACTTGTTTGTGTAGTAATTGTTTCGCAGCCTTGATTGGATCAGAGAGATATGCATAGGCGCTTCGATCATATCAAAGTAGTCCGTGTATTGGCTCGTGTCGACTTGTAAATAAAACCATTCGCGGATCTTATCGTCCATCCGCATCACTTCATTCAATGCATCCAGTAGCTCCTTCTTCATTTCCTTGCTCATCAAAGGAACTTCAGGGGGTTCAACATTGTCAACAGTTATGTCCCATGCGCAGACGTGGATCTCTTCTTCTTCCTGAGCGCCATCCTCTAGCTCCCACTTCATTGACAAGGCGTTGTATCCACTACACTCAAAATGAAATTCTCGTTCGTCCCTCCACAGAATATCTTTCAATCTGCCCTCGTAAGACACATAATTGGGATCTTCCGTGTTACGTCCACTTTCGTCTTGGTCAGGTGCACATCGAATAGTCACACCAATCCCGTCCACGTTACCATCATTTGCATCTATAGCAGCCTCCAATGAACGTATTCTCCAAGAATACAGAAACTCGGGTATGATAAAATCTGATTGATCACTCTCAAACATTGTAACTTCAAAGGTTGATGTTGATTCATGAGAACGTGTTCTCGTGGCAATAGGGGCCACAAAGTGAGGAGATGGCCAAGGATAGTTTCGATCACTGGACTGGGCAGGAACACCAGTAATCTCCAGTGTCAGAATTGCTGCTACACCCTCCAACTTTTCATCCTTACGCCGAGAGCGCTGATACATCTCATATGGGAAACGATATCTGATGTGGATCACCTTGCAACATACAACGGGCCACAGAGAGTATGTCGGCCACGACTTCCATGGTCCGACGTAGCTTGCAATGGGAAATTTCTGCATCGTATCGTAGTGTGCTCTTGGAACGTAAACGACGGAGTCGCCGACTTGTGGGCAGTACATTTTTTTCCATAACGTATTTCCTGAATTAGAGGTTCTGCTGACCCACTTTCGACGGACTTGGCTCCCCTCTCCCCTTGGCATCTTGAAGAAATGCTGCGCGACAGTCCAATCTTCGTAGTATTCCCCGCTGGGTCTGGTATGAGTGCTCATCAACTCGTTCAGCTGCTCATCGTCTGAATCCAATTCTTCGTAAGTTCGCCGTGAAATCGTTCGGGAAGATGCACGCACAGGTTCAGCAGGTTCTTCAAATAAGACAGACCTGTCTCTGCGACGGTTCTGCCTCCCTCTGTCCCTTCTATCACCACCATTTGATTGCCTACTTCGTCGTGGCGACTCAGCTAGAATTTCAACTTCATCGTCTTCTTCACTGGACTCATTTTCTTGGTAGTTTTGACGAGATGATTGGCGTCCGCTGCTTAATTGGAAATCTTCGTCGTCTGCGTCTTCAAGATCTTGGTCGTCATCTGAAAGATCATTAAAATCAACCCAACGGTACCGTGAAGAAAGTCGTGGTGATCTCGCGCTGTTTGAGCTCCCGTTGCCAGCAATGCGAGATGTCTCCCTCACATCATCGGACAAGGATTTTTCTTTTCGATCAAGATTTACTATCTTTCCGTCTGTGCCAATAATTGCCGTTGTTTTGCAACCAGAAAGTATTCCTGGACTTTCCACCATTATCGTTGCTTTCTTTCGAACGCTTTGAGTGAGCATGCCTCCATCCTTCCGAATTGAAGCACTTCGAGCCCGAATATCATCACGATTCCACCTTACAACATCTTCTGGAAGAGGTGATGGCCCTTCTATGTCAAGATATGTTTCTCTCACCTCCTCAGAGTATGAAACTCCTTCGTGTGTACATCTCACTCCTTTTGGGGCTAAATGAGGTGGCTGTTCAGATCCACGCTCGATGCAGTAGCCATTCGCATCGTAGAAAAGATCGTAATAGTCGTTGGCAAAGTATTGCTCTATCATCCATGCCGGAAGGGCGGGCACGATTTCATTTCGTACATCATCTGCTGCGGCCAGAGTATCAAAGATGGACACGCGGCCATTTTCATCCGTCAAAACGAGTGTTAGCCCATCAGGGCTGAACTGGCCTTGCAGGTAACCGCATTGCTTTCCGCGACTGGAACTTTCAGCAATAGGCCCATGTGCTAACTTGTTCGTGTGTGTGCAGAAACGATGGCCTCGTTCCAGGTCCCAAACATTCACTATCCCGTCAGATCCAGCAGATGCGATCACTGATTGAACCGTTGGGTGTGGTACCAAAACAGAACACAGTGAAATATGTGACGAGTAGATTCCCATCAGACACTTTCCTGTATGACTGTCCCAAACGTAAATCATTTGAGAACCAGGACTAATTTCTGTACCAGTTGTCTTCAATGGACTTGATTGCGAGGTCACAACCTTCATATCATCACATGTCCAAGTCACCCCATCACAATTGACAGATTGCGACACCGACGACGACGGCATCCCCTTTCTTCTCGTTGTATTAGTCGCGGTGGATTCTTTTTGAGTTACAGGCGTGAGGCGAATCATAACTTGTGACAGATTTGAGAATTTCGTGTGTCTTGCATCCGATTGAAAATCAGAAACAGACGCGTTTGACGAATGACCATCGATGGTGATCGTATTCTCTTTGCTCCAAGACCAGATACGTACAACTCCATCTTTCTGACTCGCAGTCAGAATGCGATCGCCAGCATTCGAATACATCATATCAGTGATAGGATTGTTATGCCCAGAGAGTGTAGCGAGCAATCTCTCTTTTGATGGAGCTGCCAATTGCAAAGTATTAGGATACGTAAAGTGGTGAGCAAGACTCAGATGAGAAACAAAATAATATATGCCAATGAATTGCAACTTACCTGTTGACGATCCAAGCACAGCCTTTTGCCTACCCGTCAAACTGCGAATGAAGAGTGGGTCAATGTTTGATCGCTTGTCGGTCACTTCCCTGCGATCTTTGTCAAGTGTTTCAACACGAGCATCATCTTCGTCTGCCCAAACACGCCCTAATCCATCGTCTGATCCTGTGGCAAAGTGACCGCCGATCGGACACCGAGCTAAGCACATGACCTTGACGGCCTTTCTCCGTGCTCTGGTACCAGGACCTTGGAGTTGGCTCTCATTGACAAGGTTTCCGTGCTGCAATTGCGCAATAATTTCAACTCCTTCATCTATTGCGTCCCCAGCAACGAAGTCACCAACATTGACTCTATTTTCATTAGCGACACCCATGGGATTTGCGGCGTTCCCAATCGGACCAATCCCCTCGGCTGCCGGAGGGAGAGGTGGTACGATAAGGTTGTTTTCATTTGACAACCCATCATCAACACGATGCGGAAGAGGTGGTACATTTTGAAGCAGTTCATCTGCTTTTGTTTCGCCGTTATCTTCAGAGTGTTGTTGGTCAGAACCACTCTTGCTCGTCTTTTGTCTCGGTAAAACATAGTCGGTACGATCACCAATCATATCGCCATAACGCTTCAATGCTGCCTTACGAACGTCCCACATTCTCGCCAATCCATTTTCGCCACAAGTCACAAGTCGAAAGGGACTTAGTGTTGACCAAGATACCATGTTGGCACCGTCTCTGTGACCTCGTAGGATTGCCACAGGACATCCATCCCTCAGACCCCATATCCTAACATCGCCATCTCCTGATGCGGTTGCTAGTAAAGAGTTGTCTGAACTCACATCGATATCAGCCACTACTCCTGCATGTCCTCTTAAAGTACAGACGAGCACAGCCCCGCGAATATTGGCACCATAACTGAAAGTCACGGCATCTCCATCTGAGGCTTTTCTAGGACCCGCTCCAAGATGAAACACTTTCACAATTTGATCATCAGCGCCAGTGATGAAGTACTTACCCGTCTTATCGAACCGGAGACAATACACGGGATAAATCAAGTGGCAACTCATGGTTATTGCGTGAGACAACCTGGATTTGAGGAATGACAATTGGCTCTGAAGTTGGGATGACTCGCTTCGATGGCCGTGATACTGCTGCGACAGTACCTGTGGCAACACAAAGTTGTTATTTCCATGAAGGAAGGATCGCACACCACCCTTAAATATTGAGCCAATAGAAATTGATTTGGACCCATAGAGCTTATAAGGGTCGTTGTATCGATTCTTAAGTGACACCAACTCGGCACAAGCCTTCTCAGACTTTCTCTTTGCATCCAAAACCTCCCCACGTGTCACAGAATAGTTCAAATTCAACTCTGCCACGCGACGTTGCAGCTGAGCAACGACACGATGAAGATCCAAATCCGACTCAGAATCAAATTGTTGTTGTTTGGCTGGTGAGTTTGCCGTTCGTCGTGCTGCCACGGAACTTAGCGTCCCACTATTCTCTGCACGTGTAATTGCCGATGACAATGCTTTTCGTGTACTTTCGATTTCCTTCTGTTGATCTATGGCCTTGATGCGCAAGGTGACGTATTGCCTCGACGCCTCTCCTGCTTGGACTGCGGTTGTACGTAAATTCACCGCAGTTAGCCCGTTGGCATTGGACCCCAACAACACTGGATTTTGCATTGCCGACCCAGAAGACTCATTGGTCGGAACAAGCCACTCCAAACTAGCATTGGCATCCATCGAAGAAGATGTAGATCCTCCTACCCTCCTTCCAGTAGTTGTCGATGCATTCTTGTTCCTGCTCGACTGTGATGATCCTACCAAAGAAGCAGAAGCGGCATTGTCATCTATCAAACAACTTCCTTCACCTGGGACTGATCCTTCATATGCAGCTTCCAAAAAACTGCATGGCATACTATTCTCCAACACATTTTTGATAGCTTCTGCGGTAGTCAAAGAACTCGACGTTACAAGTGAATCGAGCAATGCTACACTTTTATTGTCATTTTGACCAGAGGTGGATGAGGTGCCAGTAATGGTGGTTGATGATGCAAGCAATGGTGCAAATTTACGTGCCATGTCCGAGTAAGTCGCCGGACGACCCACTGTAGACGAAGTATTGTTATTACGAGTACCAAACGCACCCAATGTTTGGAAAGACCATGCAAGATCCGCTGCCGCCCTTTGGATACGCCTTCGTGCCTCGTCTTCCTTGGCTTTTTGTTCTAATATTTTGATGTGATTCGGCAACTTATGATGGAAAGTACTACCGATTAAATCAAACTTTGACTCCTCACCACTACTCGAGGAAGTGGTGGAATAGTTTGATTGAAGCGCATCATAATGAGCAATCCAATGAGTTACCAAAAATGGTAAATCTGGATGAAAGTGCAATTGTTGCTGATTTTGTTGTTGACGGTAATTTTGTATTGGAGGCAGAGGATTTGTTGACTCCATCCCCGGAATTATTATCGTTTGTTGTCCATAATATTGCTGACAGGTGGACGGTAACGCAGTGTCCGTTGCAGTGTCACCATTATCATCTGACCTCCGATCAATGCCCGCAACACCTGGACTGCGCCCACTTCCTCCGAGAAGTGCCGCAGTTGCCTCCCAATTCACCCCATCGCGATTTGTCGAAGGAGCGGTATTACCGGTAGAAGATGAAACGATCGCTCGTGTTGACCCACCTGGTATTTGTGAGAAGTAAGGTGAATGATTTGTGCTTTGATTATTTGGAGGCGCATTGTTGGATCTATTACTGGGTTGACCTCCATCTTCGTCATTGTGGTCGTTGGAATTCATGAGTACTTTGATTGCCAATGATGAAGCAAAAGCCAGACGTCAGAGTATTTCTTGTTTAAGCTGTTGGAATGAAAGAATATTGTATGTGTTGCGTCTATCAAGCTGCTTGGATATCATACAATTTTCATGGTGCATGTCATGAAACAGAATTCATCCCTCTCTGCTAGATGAAGGTTTTGTACAATAGAAGTTTTAGCCTGCGGAGCGCTTTTATCTTATCCCAGGGAGCGAGAGAAGAGAGAGATATTTTACTACTTAGATAAGTACACAGTACCTACAAACGTAAATATGTAGACAGTTTTGGGGGTTTCTACTAGGGCTAAAATCGTTCCCGCCACTTGCCCCCATCTTTTCGTGAAATCTATCCATCCGCACTCAGTTTTTACCATGTGTTTGCAGATTTCTCGCCGGGCCGGCGGCCTAAAAAATCTCCTCGTGATTTAGGTTCCTCTCTCTCGCTCACGAGGCTCTATGTACGTAATGTGCGTAAGTTGTACTGAAAAGGGGGGCAAGAACACTGCGTAGCCCTCTCCACCAGACAAGACCAAGGCCTTTCCTTTAGATAGATAGTTCCCGCGTCTTTTCACAATTTTGGTAGCAAGCCAAGTTGAAGATCCAGTGTGTGGTGTGAGGAATGGGAACCCTGGGCATAGGAATCCTATGTTTCTAGGAATCGGGAATCATTATTTTACAACTCCAACTTTTTTACCCACAACCTGACCCATGAATATCCCATAACATCGCAAGTATATCCAAATAAATTATCATATACCCAGTTTGAAACAGGTAGTCGGAGTTGTTTCTAGATTGTGAGGAATATGGAATCTCAATTTAATATCGGGAGGCAGGGTTTTGACGCTGCATTCATCGCACTAGTTTGGTACAACAGTACGCGTTTCTAGCACCAAAACAAAAACAGCAGCCGCACCACTTCTTATCATAAAAAAAACTTCGTTGCAACCACACAAACTCTCTCTCGCTAGGATAGGTTGCCATAGAAATCAATCATGTCCAATACGATCTCAAGAAGTGATGCCGACGATGCCCTAGCAGCACCGCTGAAACGGAAGGCCCCGGAGGAACACGATGAGTATCAGTCAGATGATGATGATGATGATGAGGTCCCGTTTCGTGGTGGCATGAACTTTCATGGCCACGACGATGACGACATTGACGATGGTTCCTCCTCTTCCGACCCTTCACCACCCCCTTCACGCCGTCGCAAGACGACTTCCAATGATTCATCATGTCAGCAGCAACTCTTTGACAACCTAAACTCCGACGAGAAGCGCCGGTTCGTCGCAGCCGATGACCGCCGTAAAAGTAACGACCGTGCCCTCATGTCCGCCCATGCCAAGCTGCTTGCAGCGAAGCAGGAACTTGCCAAGGCTCAGCAGAAGATCAATGAAGCCAAGAGGGATTACGAAGCCGCATCTGCCACGGCACAAGAAAACGCTGAGAAAGACTCCGAGGCCCTCCTTCTTGAGCCTAGTCCCTGGAACGCGTACTACTTCCAACTTAAGGCCTTTTACGACCGTGAGGGTCACTGCAACTTCAAGCGCTCTGTATCCGATTCCGATGTGGAAAATATGACGGATGAGCAAGCGAAGGAGATTAGGACACTCTCGTGGTGGACGTGGAGGCAGCGCAAGTACAAGCGCAGGGGAGAGTTGGAGCAGCACAAAGTTTTGTTGTTGAACAAATTGGGCTTTGTTTGGGATCCTCATGCCGGTCCTGGTCCAGGAAAGTGGCTGAAGAACTATACCCTCTTGAAAGAGTTCAAGGTAAGTTTTGCGTTGGTAACGATAGCGATTTCACCCTTAATTTACTGTTTCACATCTTATGCACTCTTTATGTTGCTTTCTCCTTCATCAGGAAAAGCATGGACACGTCAAGGTTCCTACCAAAGGTGGCGAGTATGACAAGTTAGGAAGTTGGATGAAGACTCAAATCACCCAATACCGCAACGCCAAGGAAGGGAAGTTACCAGCTCTTAGTGAGGAGCGCATCAAGCTCCTCGATGAGGTTGGAATGAGCTGGGGTGAGAAACGTAAGACTACACCTTGGGACGCAAGGTATGAAGCTCTTATCCAGTACCGCAAGCGGTTTGGACACGTGAATGTCCCCTGGCAGTGGAAGGAGAATGTGGCGTTGGCTCAGTGGGTGAACAGCCAGAGGAAGAAGTATAAGGATTTGATGGATGGGAAGAGGAATAACCTCACTGATGAGCAGATTAACAGGTTGAACCTCATTGGTAAGTACCATGCTTTTGTTTTCATGTTATTGAATTGAATTCGTTTTTCAAGTTACTTCCTGTTCTCAACACTTGTTGTGATTCTTTTGTTCAATAGGCTTCAAATGGAACAGTGGCGGAAAGGGACGTTACACAGTTGACTCTGCTGATTCGGATTCCATCGGTGACAGCGACACTTTGCCCACTGTACCTGACACTCTTGCCGTTCCGATGTTTGCGGGAGCTGGTGCTGCAGTTCCTTTGACAAGGGAGATGCTCGAGGCTGCCAGAGTGGCAGCGGAGGGGAATGGTGTAGAGCCCAACCCAGCTGCGCCTGCCATGGCACCCAATTCCTTGGCTGGCTTTGTCACTGCAGGACTCGTTCCTGTTTCTCAGGTTCCTAGTAATTTCATGTCTTTTATGGGTAACGGAGTCCAACAGCAGCAAGTAATGGGAATGAACCCGCAAGCTCAAGCTTATAACTACGCACAGCAGCTTAATCTTTTTCGATACCAGCAACTCGCCCATGCACAGCAGCAGCAGAATAACCAGAACAATATGATGGGCAATAATGGTCTTGGGAATAGCAATGGAGGCAATCCTTTCGTGAATATGTCTCAGGCTCCTCCCAATTTGTGAAATCGAGGTGAGGGAACTACTTTTAGAGGGTACTAGAAAGGGAAAAGAGATACAGTTGTGCAATAAGCAATAGGAATAAAGTGTAAAGAGGTTAGAATATTAGAAAGCGACATTTTTGCTAAGTATTTTCACCGCCATCTAGTGGTAGTGAGAATTGATTATAGATCCTGTACCCATTCCCACCAGGAATGCACAAACCACGCACACAGCAAACACTCCTACAGTTTCAACGCCGTACAGGCACCAATTTGAGTTGTAAAATTGACTGAGGGTAAAGATACAAGAACGGTTCAGAATTCGTTACATCAAATAATCATGTAAAATACATGAAAAGCACTTCACTTACCTTTTCCAAGCACCCAACAGAAACATGACGATACTTGTCACTCCAACAGATACTGATATTGCCACTGTATCGAAAGTTCGACCATAGTATGTTCCACCAAGGAGACCTGCTATGTAAGGAACAAACGTATAAACCAAGCTTGGTATTATTGAAAATGAACCAAAGCTCAACATCATGAATAAGCTCTCCAAACGGCTTTCAGACATGATTTCAGAGAATGTCTTCACATCAGGATCCTGGTGCAAATCACTAAATTCGCTGTATGATTCATACTTTAGCCCTTCATGGGCCATCACTCCAGGTGCATATGCTGGTGCCGGGATATTCCATTCATCTGGGATTGGATTGTATACTGGCTTGTTGGAAGAATTACCACTGGGAACACGAATCAGACCTCCTCCTCCTCCACCACCACCACTCCCAAGTCCACCCATCGATGTTGGACCACCACTAGCTCCGCAAAAGCCTTCACCAAGCAATGCACTCACAAACAAGTCAGGGTATCCCTCTAGTGTATCTGCTAAGCTCATCGCGTCAATTTTCAACATCCCCCTTAAGAGCAATGCATCTACCAGCCGCGCTTTGGCATCTGAACGACTAGTCTCAAAACTGCGTAATTCCTCCTTTCGCTCTTCGAAAGAGGCACCTGCGACCAAGCGTGTCGACCATACATGGCCGATTGCCATGCAAACTCCGTCGGAGAAGCAAGCAGCCAATGTTAATGCAACTAGTATCCAATTTCGATGCATGTCTGCCTCAAATGATGCTGTGTCGGTGGTACCAAATGCATTCACATGTGAAAGTATTCCAAGACCGATGTAGGCTGCTAATATCCCTGCCCCAGTCAGCATGCCATCAATAGCACCAAAACAAAACGATCGACCTATTTGCTCCGAAGTAAAGAGGCATTGGATTGGATAGCACAAAATCTGCCATAACAAATTTCGTCTCCGACGTCGGCTCCTTTGCTGCAATTCACGAAGTTCAATATCACCCATCGGAAAGTGTATATCTTTTCCCATAAGAGAGTGGGGAATGTTGGACGAATCATGATAGGAGTGAGGCATTTGAGCTAGATTGTCTCCATAATGGAATTGATGCTGTGTGTGAGCAGATCGGTTGTTATCTGTGGGTGGTAAATGTAGTTGATCACTTGCCGGTGTATTGTGCTGAAGCTGCTCCTGCTGCAACGGTCTAGCTTGTGGAAAAAACACCACAGGTTTTGCCATTGTATCTTTGATATTGAGACCGTTATTTGATGATAGATTTGGTGACATTGCACCGTAGTCAGAATGTTGTGGTATCGGTTTCAATGAATATCCATCTGTAGTCGGCTCCATTGATCCCCAGTCCACGGCTTCAAATTTTGATGTTGGACTAGGTTGTAATGGAATTGACGATGCATCCACGCTTTCACTCTTTTGCATTTCCATTTGTTGTTGAGACTGAATTGTTTGCAACTGCTTTTGTGCCCTTTTCCTCTCGACTACTTTAGATGGAGTTGAGTTTTGATCTAAAACAGAATTATAAGAAACAGGTGAGTCATGTCCGTCAGAAAATGGATACTTTGGGTACAGCAGTGGAGGAGTACCCTGCAGGATTGGCGGTGGGGTTGTATTGTAATTTCGTTGATTTGGGGGCAAGGAATGCCTTAGCGGTCCTTGATAATTGATATTGACATCTCTGTCCGTATTGTGGTTGTTGTCGGTAAGCAACGTCGCGGGTGGTTTCATCGGCTCCGTATATTTTGTACCGCTAAAAATACTTGTGGGTGGAGATGCAGCGACCATGCTGGCGGCAGTTGAAGATGTGGTTGATTGAGCAGATTTGGTATGTGTATCCCTACGAGGCAATGTTGTTACTAGATCACGTAGCCCACTAGGACTTGCCGCTGCACCCCCATAATCAGTATTGTTGGACATGAGTTGTCGCATCGATGCATTTTGCGCCCTTTGCATTGCAACCATTTGCTGTATACGTGCATTTACCTGTGGGTTAGTGACTGGAGCAGCAGCGGCGCTTGCTGATCTCGGCGGGGGTTGTGCACTTGTATCCGCATCTTCTACTGTATCCTCTTGTTTGAGAGTTTCAGTGTGCCATGAGACAGTTTTCTTCATTCTTGCCGGTTGTTCGGGCTATAACATTCAACGCAAGCTCGTTTACGTGGTCCTCCAAAGGTTATGGATATCAATCGGACCTCCTCCACTCCAAGAATGGTTAGATTGGTCTCAAGTTGAAAATGCTTTACGATATTAGTTTACGATGCAGCTAGATAGAAAGATCCAGTTAGTGCACGCATGTCACAGAAATTTGATTGAAGTTGATACGGCGGGAACGCTGGATACTTCCCAAGTAGCACATTACTTACAGGTACTGTATATGTGAGTACATAGATAGGATGAGAACGCCTGATGCCCGAGCAGCAGATGGTGTTTTGATGGGATGATGGCTGGATGATGGCACAAGTGGCGATCGTCAAAAGCCGAAGCCGAAGATCCAAAGCAATCTTTGGAGGAACAACTTGTGTCATAAAAATCAAACAAATCTTCAGAACAACAAATCAATCAACTAAACAATCATGCTGCTTCGCAACCTTGCCATCGCTGCCGCACTCTGTGCCACATCTATCCAGGCATTCGCTCCACCTGCCACCTCCATCAGGGTTCAAACCGCCCGTAATCTAATGACAGCCAAAGAGATCCAATCAATCATCAATGAAGCCGAAGCTTGTGCTGCTGGTGAATGCGCCCTGGATGAAGTTGAAGGTCTCATTACCAACCTTCTAGCTCAACAATCTCAATTGAGCAAGAGGATCGCTGAGATTGATGGACTTATCAAGGAATTGGAACATGTCAACGGGCGGGATAACCGTCCTACGGATGAGATTAGGGAGACTGTTAGGGCAATCTTTCGAATCTTTGCAATGGGTGTAAGTAGTTCAACTGTGACTATTTGTGCTCTTTCATGTCATGTTTTGCATTGCTCATACATCACTCCATTGCTTTGTTTCGCCGTATTCGACTTTACAACAATTTTTGCGGCCGTCGTTTTTTCCTTCCTCATCCAATATTTTGTAGGACAAGGCCAGTGGAAACGACTACCCCTCGCTTTCCAGGCCTACGGGTTATTCCGGAGAGGTGTCTGGAGGCGGAAAGACTGCTTATGATGTCTTGCCCCCTAAGCCATTCAAAAAGTAGATGGTTTCGTTCTTTTTGGATTTTTATGAGGATGAGATCAGGTCAACATTAACTTCTTGTGTGGACTCTGGACTGGTTTCTCAGGGATTTTGGTGTGCGTGTGTATAAAAACGAACTATACACCTGGCGAGGGCTATCTTATCTTTTTGTCAGATTCTTGTTTTGCTTGGATCAGCTGCAATACTCCAGGGCATCTCCGTCCGCCGTTGACTTACGGATGGAGAGTAGCAACAACTTTATAATACCACATTTGCTACAAGGTCTATTTTGTTTCTACAAATACTGTATGTTGAACTATTGTACCTTGTTTATTTCCCCCTTCGTCATGGAATTAGATTCTTTGTGTTGAAGCAAAATTAAACTTCGCCACTTTTACTGATCTCGCCGGAAAACCACTTCAAAGAGGAAAGGGGCAAAAAACTGCAGACATTCTAGTAATTGCTATCAAACTTTAGCTTTAGTTTTTAGCTAGTCTTATTACATCATAGTCTCGTGACAGCATCTCCTACGCAAAAGTGTTCATTACACACCACCCTTGGAGAGGGAAAGTTTCTCTGATTGAATCATATGTGTCCAAGCTTCCTCCGGACTTCATACTAAACGCCCCAAAACAATCAACTGTTCTAGATCCCCCGTATACTCCCTCTTAGGGCGCACCCTTCCATGGCTTTGGGGGCAAGGCATCATATGCGGTTGTGGGGCCATCGCCGATATCTCCACTGAAGCCCATGGCAAACTTTCCATCCTGTGACACAACATAAGCAGGCATGAAAAAGGCAACAAAGTCAGCTACTGGGTGGAATGGTTAAATAATATAAAAGATATGCGGTTGAAGTCAAAATTTGAACTTACACTGGTGGTAAAAACTCGAAGCATATCCTTCACGATTGCGCGGACATCTTCATTCTTACGTTCCTTCTTCTCATTCGCATGCTGCAAATGGGACACAACGTTCATGATGTTTTCAAGACGCTCGGACAATACCTTTTGTTGCTCCTTAAGTTCTTTAATAAGGTCGTCAACATCGTTAACGGCACATTCACTTTCGACGCATCCGTGTGCCTTGTCGAGAATGGCGGTGATTTCTTCCTCAGTCATGATGAGATTGCGTGCTGTGGCAGAGTGAGTTCGTACTCGGAGAGTGGGTGCCACCATGAAGGCGTTGGAGCCAACGGCGAGGAGGGAGAGGAGTAGTGCAAGTCGGTGCATCATTGTGAATCTTTGTTCTTCTTCTGAAATCCTTGTAGATTTTTTATGACAGTCGTCGTTGTGGCGGAGGAAAAATCTTCGATCTTTGGGGGTGTCACGACAGGAGGAACAAATCCCAATTTGTATTAATTCCGACGTTCATCTTCATGCAGCAGGCAGCAGCCTTCATAATGCGAACTCTGCCCTCGCTCAAAAAAATCTAATCTTATCGAATCCGCGGCGATTTGATAGATATCATCTGTTTTCTTCATCTCATTGCTTGATTTTGCTTTCCTCAGCTGCGTTCATCGATATGGTACAACCGCCGTCATGCCACTCAAAGCACCATTCAACTTGCTCCCGCCTGAGACGCCGCCATGCAAGCCTATTCTAATGATAGGTCTTCCAAGCAGCGATGCTTGGGCGGAATCCATGTCACATATTCTCATCCATAACCTGCTGTATGCATCAACAAGCACTTACATGAGTGGTGGAAGTGACTACGAGACCAAGTTGAAGCATTTATTGTCCCTAAATGGCAATGATTTGCTCGTTCTTACCAATAAACATGCAGGCTCCACAATTCTCCCCGAAGAAAAGATTCTCGATCAAACGACGATGAATGTTGATAAGGAAAAAATTCGTCGACTCGAAAAGGGTGATTATCAAGCGGTTATTGTGGATGATACCTGTTTCATTCGTGAGCCGGATGTGACAGCTTTTGTTATGAAACAATATGGCAAAGGTGCATCGGTAGTCATTGTGGCTATTGAGGGAATATACGATCTCTCGACCCCCAATAGAGAATTCAAAGTCAATTGGAAGCTGGCTGGCTACACAGCAAGATCTATTGAATTGAATTATTTAGGAAAACAAATCATCGGCGATGCATTTCCACCTGCTCATCAGTACGTGAAAGCTCACTTTATTGTTGGTGGAGGGGAGCTTTTCACAGAGTATTTATGTCCAGAAGATTATGAGGATGAAGAGGATTACCCTGATGGTCCTCCTCCGCCAACGCCCGGATCTCCAGTGATCACGTTCCTAGGAGATTCGAAGAGTGTATCTTACTTTGGATTTGTAAATCCTCTCGATGTATCATATGGTGCTATTATGCTGAAGCTCTGCTACGCAAAGGCACCGCATCATTCACCAACGCCTTCTCCTTCTTCGATTGCAACAGTTCCTAGTGAGAATCAACAAAACCCATCGGGTACGGGAAAGGAAAAGGTGATTATTCCCCGTAAGAAGCTGCAAAGCGTTCCGGCATTGTCTGTAGAAGGGGATGAAGAATCAACACCTTTAGAATCATTGAAATCAAAGATGTTGTGGGTGATGATTTTGATTCTTGTGTTTTACATTTCATATGATCTGTTTCTTCGCAATAAACGAGTTAGAGAAGATAACTCTGGTGACTCAGATTTGTAGGCACCTGTCGCTTGGCCAGACGCTGTGGGACTACAGTCCACCTTTAGTGTTCAATGATTTGATTCTATTAATTATGAAGATTTCATTATAATAGTATGGCCTTGATCAATAAACTGTACGAGAGCTGTTATTCAGTATCTGGCGAACCATTCTCTGTGAGTTTAGTTCATTTGGTTGCAGGTAGCAGTGCACAACCTCTTCTCCGCTCTCTCTCATAGTAGGTACCCAACCTTCGTGATTTTTCAATCGCATCCAGGTGATTTGTTCTCCATGACAAGCGACTTTCTCCACCACAATGAATTCTTGCCCATTACGGATAGAAAAAGCCGTTCCGCCAGCCTGGAATGAAGGCCCAGCTCTAACTTGTACTTCATTGACTGCAGTACACCGCCAACCGTTTCGATCGCGTTCAATAGAAGGGGCATCTGAGCACTCTTCAAGAATGAGCTGCCCGTTTCCAAAAACTTGCACCCACTCTCCAGGGTACGATTGCAATGATAGATAACGATTTAGCAATGGCTGATTGCTATCATTCGTGGCTCTGTTTTGGCGATATAATTTGGCATAGCACTCCTTGACAGGAAAACTGCGTTCACGTTGCTTGTCAAAAAATGTAACAACTTCTGATGCTCTAAGGTACTCTCCACATTCAAAACGAAACAAGTCTCCATTTTCAGATGAAATTGATGGCGCATTTAGAGAAGGACCGTGTCTCACGTCAATGCCAGAACTGCATTTTACTCTAAACCAAATGGATCCGATCCGAATATCTGGCACCCCAGTTTCAACCGAGTAAGTTATCCCGCCCAAACTGCGAGGGATCCAGCCTTGGCTAACAAGACGAACAAAGCTCTTAGGACTTTCGCTTGCATCCCAAGATTCAACCGGCACAGCAGTGCCACACGGAATAACAGTTATTTTGGATTGCTTCGTAGGAGTTGTTTTTGGCTCTGCTTGAGTCGCAGGTGGTGATTGTTTGCTCGGTGTGACGCTAACTCTACTCCAAACCGCACCAAGAAATGAAGAATTACTCACAACCGATGCAACTTCTGACTCGAGACTAGAAGTTGATCTCTCAATCTTGAGAGCCTGATCAGCAGACTTTTGGGGCGTTGTGTGAGCTCCGTCTTTGCTCACGGATTTCTTTTCCTTTGGGGGTAACAGAACTTTGACACCATTTGGTGCAACAATTCTAAACCAAATCACATCCTTCAATGACTTTGGAGTTTCTTTTTTAGATGGGGTTAGGCGATGAAACTGTTTTGAAGATGTAGGGATGATAGCAGTCCCTACCTCTTCAAACCCTCTTGCGGCATTCAAGTCATTAATATCTGGTTCGCTTCCATGGAAACTTTTGAACTGCGCTACAAGTTCATCCTCGTATGGGATGATGGCCCATCCACTTCCGTCAGCTAATTTCACTAGTCCTTGTCCCTTTGAGTAGAGACTAGAAGTTCCTGTACTCTCCATCCTTTGTGATGCTTCAAAAAACTGCCCTCGTGTCAAATACCTCACAGTGGGAGTGCTCCTCTTTCTCCCTCCCGATAAAGTAGGCGAATTTTCTGCCACCATTGCATTAGTTCGTGAGAATGGTGAAAATCCAGGAGATGTCGAACTGCGAGGGGGTGCTTTTGTTGGTGTTTGACTATGAATCAAATTCGACACTTGATAATGTGGTGCATCCAATATCTTCAAACCCTGTGGGGCAATGACACGGCAAAGATAATATGTTTCAGTCCGGTTCTGAGAGGATTCAGATCCATCACCTGATATTACAGTTGTGCCACCTGATATTACAGTTGTTCCGCCACCACCGGTTATGGAAGATTCAACCTCTTCAAAAGAATCACCGATATTTGTCGGGCGTGAGAAATCCGCTTCTCTAGCACGACGACGAACGTTTCGTTTGCGTTGAGCTTTGACAGCAGCGGGTGTCGCCACAGATGACGATTGTATAGATGAGTAAAATGAAGAATTCGCCGTAGAATTCAAGGCAAATGAAGTTAACGATGATGTTTCCTCAAAGCTCATCGACAACGACACCGACTGTGAGCCCATTGTTTGATTAAGTCCTTTCTCGTGTGTCACATCGACCATGACAAAAGATACTCGTAACTTATTCGAGTTTCCATCCAATGTATCAATGTTTCTATCAGCAACCCATCCTTTTCTTCGACCAAGTCGCAAAAACTGTATGAATTCGGCATCTCCATCGTCGCCCAAAGTATCATCATCAGCGGCGTTGTCGTTATTATGAAGTCCAGACGTTGGTATCAACATCCGAAGTGATACCTCGTGAATAGTGCCAGGTAACAACGCACACCGTATCGGAGGAGCATCCAACGATGGTCCCGAAAGCACAGTTACCGGAGACGAGGCATTGACACGATAACTAAACGAACCATGTTCACATGATGATGCAGTAGCTTCCCCACAAGGCTCGGCGATGGTTTGACCAACTTTATTGTGGAGAAGGAGATATCCTAAATGGTAATGTCCATTTTCATTCACTCTGTTAAAACTGAGTGATAATGAAGATTTTGATTTACTAGCCATTTCCAGTGAAGCATCCGTTGCATATCCACCTGTAACTATGGAATCGACACGTATCGCTCTTATCATTGTAATAGAGTCACCATCAACATTACCGCTGCTGTTGTTGTTGTCAATTGGTATTGTAATCTCCGGAAATGATGTTGCGACAATTTCTCCATAACTCACATGTGCCCCACTTCGTTGTTTGCCATCATCATCAAGATCATCGGAATTGCCATCAAGCTGCGAAAGCAGTGACACTACCCCCTTGAATGTTATTCGGTAGTATTTCAACTCATCTTCTTCATGTTTTGTTGTCGGTTGCGTGTTCGAGACGCTGCTGCTCGTTTGTTCTCTACCCCCGTTTCTGTCATTATTCAAGTTGAGAAGTCTCGAGTTAGTAGCCACCTGGTGATTGTTATTCTTCTCATTATTATCTCCACGAAAATGCAGTTGCTGGTTGTGCGTCCATCGTTGTTGTATATCACCATGAGAGGTAACTGCACTGCTGCGCTCGTTTGTAAAACCACTCCTCCAATTGATAAATTCGCCCCCACTATCATCAAGTTGCTCATTACTGTTGCTATAATTCGCCCTCTGTTGGGGTATTATCTCATCACTACTTTTGTTACAGTCATAGTTCAATCTCAGCTGTCGCACTCTCCTGCTGATATTGTCAGTGGGTGTCGTTTGATCACTTGCGCCCGAACATTGTCGATGAGCAGGATAATAATTATTCCCCTTCACTGGAGTCTCAACGTTACAATCATAAATTGGCGACAGTGACACATTTAAATAGTTGTGAGTTTCGTCTTTCTTCGAGACTGGTGTGGATGGAAAGGACGGAGAGGAAGTTACTTCCTGCTGCTGAGCGACAGCATAATCATTGCTGCTCATGCTCGCTTTGTGCGGTGTCGTGGTGGAAGACGAAGCACGAGCTGAGGCTTGTAGGAGGCGCCTTTGACGGGGAGACAGTCCACCAGCGTGCCTTCTCGGTGATGGAGGCATTGTTTTATTATGTTGTAGGTGTCTTCGTTATTAGGACATACCATAATATTTTGGCCCCAAGGTGTACTCAGACTGTACCTACAAAACCGTTGGTTTCATGTGGATCGTATCGCAACGTTTATTAGTTAGCTCATTTTATTCGTGCGATGCGAAAGGGGGGGTGCCCTCCATCCCCGCATTTTTTGATCGCCGCCACCGCACAAAAAATCAGTGGAAATAAAAATGATGGACGGACAGCTACGGACAGCGAGCATCAATAATCTGTCTTTTCCATAATATTGCTTGAGCGTAGCAGCCATCGCTTATTGAGAGTTATCTGCGCTGCAATCATGCAGAGCAAGCTGCCATTCGTCCGACATCATGCTCTGCGGCTTTTCGCTACTGTTGGGCGAAGATACGCATCAGCATCAATATCACCCTCGTGTTCATCAGTATCGCCACGGAATAGTCGTATTATCCGCCGTCGATGGAGTGAAGCAGTAGCAGTGGATAATAGATGTTGCTCAACGCCGGTCCTCGTCACGGGTAATTCACGCAGATTCATTTCCATAATACCCTCATCAACTCTTGGCAAAACTAACAATGAATCTAACTCAACAACTTCAGGAGCACAAATACAGAATGAGCCGTTGCTAACAAATGATCAACAAAATTTACTGCAATACACACAATCTCTTCTTCGTGACGTCAAAGAAACTCCAGCGGGAGAACTCTCTCACACGCAAATGTCAGAGATGTCAAGTTGTATCCAACAAAACACATCCGGACAGCATAGCTATGTAGGTGCGGAACAAGTACACGCGTTGTTACTTCGATTGATCATGGAACAAAGCGCTTGGCAAAGGTATCATTTCGATAGTGTTATCCCTTACTTCAATTATGCTTACAGTGGAAGTACATTCGTGGACAGGATGATGTCCATCACAACGGCCTTTGAGGAGGCATACGCTGAAGTTCCATACAAATCTATCATTTCGCTTTTGTGCAATTGCTTCTCAGCACATGCATCCACCGCTGCGGAACTTATACTAGATCGATTCGAAACACGACTTCAAGATAAGACCAATCCATTATATCATTCCAACCCACCCACTGTGGAAACATACAATACCATTCTTACTAGTTGGGCCAAGTCGGGACGGCGGAGACATGTTAAATCAGCGTTTAATGTTTCTTATTCCCACCATCCTAATGCTCCATCCAATCTAGTTTCTCATATGATGAATATGTACAATAAAAAACCATCGGTATTGGAACGGATACGTCCTGATTTTCTATCGTTTAATACTGCCATTGCATCTCTTACAAGAGAACAACATTTCCGAGGTAATAGTTCGATGAATGATACGTACCATCGGACCATTGGTAAAGTGTGTTTTGATCACTTACAGACGATGATGGTACTTTATAGACAGGGTCATCACAATTGTGCACCTGATCTGATAACATTTTCAACTGTAATGATGACCCTTGGACGGGGGGAGGATAGAGATGATGAGAGTCGAGCAATGCACATTTTAGATGAGATGTTACACTTGTGTGGTATTGATGTGGACAAGGTGGGTGAAGAGGGTAACGGTGAAGGTGTAGTGTTAAACATGGCAATTTTCAAGCAACCGAGGACGTTTTCTGAGTTGCACGAGGAAAGCGATTATGATCAAATCAACCAGCAGGGGTCGACTCAATACGTCTACAATGTGATCCCTCGAAATAAACACTTCAATGTGGCCCTTGCACTCATGGCGCAGTCGAGAAAAGTAAGCCGCCACACATTGGAACGAGCGAGAAGATATGTAGATATAATGGAGCAATTGGGACAGTACGAAAGCCAGAAATTTCTAGACAACCCTCCACTTGATGAAGCAGTACCTCCACTTGATGAAGAACTGCCCGACGAGGGACTTGAGGTAGATATGTCGGTCATTTCCACTTCTAGTAGCAAGCCCGATACTATCACCTACAATACTCTGTTGAAAATTGCTGCCAAAGCGGGAGAGCCGATGGTAGCAGATGAAATCTTTCTCGAGATGAAAAAATCTACGGAAGAAAATGTGAAGCCAGACCGCGTCTCGTTTAATACATTGCTGTTGGCCTGGTCAAGTACGAACCGTAGTAATTCAGGAACAAGAGTCACAGAACTTTTAGAGACCATGCAGGAAAGGGCTAACAATGGCGATGAAGATGTAAGGCCCGATAATGTGAGCATGACGACAGTGATCAACACACTTGCAAAAACTGCAAAGAAAGTTAGGAGCAACCCTGTACAGGCCGAAGCTATAATAGGAAGAATGGAAGACAACAAAGATATAGCGTTGAGACCAGATGTTGTCACTTACACGTCACTAATAAAATGTTGGATGGAATCTGGCAGTCTCAGAGCTGCGAGCCGAGCGGTAGAAATCATAGAAAAGTTGCACAGACGGTACGAAGATGGATACCTAGAATGCAAGCCGGATACGTTGGTTTACAACGTTGCCCTTAATGCAATCGCAAAAAGTAAAGCGGAAGAAGGTGGCGCAGAACATGCCGAGGCACTCCTTCAACGCATGCAAGGCCGTTTCATGGCTGGGGATAAAGATGTTGCACCTACAGCGCCTTCATTTGTAACAGTGATGAACGCATGGGCACGATCGAATAATCGGAACGGAGGAAAATATGCTGAAAAGTTATTGCATAAAATGCATGAGCTGCATCGCTCAGGACTTGACAATGTTGCGCCAAATGCGGTTGCTTATTCCACGTGCATTTTTGCTTGGAGTAAATCTGGGCAAAGAAATGCAGGAAAACGAGCGCAGAATTTACTGAAAGAAATGGAACGGTATCATAATGAAGGAATGTATGACATGAAGCCGAATGTGTTTATCTACACTAACGTAATGGAGGCTTGGATTGCTAGCAAACAACAGGATTCGCTTGAGAAAGTTGAGGCCATTCTCGAGCACATGATTGAACAGTCGAAAGCAGGGGATCTAGACTCAACACCAAGCAGTGCGACATTTAATGTTGTTCTTAAGGCATTAAGGCAAAGCTCCCACCCAGAGATGCATCTCAAGGCAGAACAGGTGCTTGATTGCATGAAGAGACTTGGGGTCAAGCCAAACATCATCACCTACAATACTTTTATTGGAGTCTGTGCAAGGACACAAGGGAATCAACAAACAAGACGGCGTGCATTTTCTCTCGTTCTTAACGCTTTCTCCGAAATGCAGGCAAGTGGGTTCCGCCCCGATGGTTACACTTGGCCAGCAATTTGGCAAGCATGCCAATGCCATCTCGACGTCAACACAGATTTACCCAAGATCAACTCGTTATTTGACCTCACGGTGAACAGCGGGGCTTTTAATGAGCTCCTCTTCAACAATATCAGAGGATTTCTCCCTCCATCTTATTTACAGAAAAAGCTGAACAGAAAAGATGATGTGAATGCACTGACTGTTCATGACCTCCCTGCAACATGGACTCGCAATGTGAAGCTGGGAAGGGTTCGAGACCAGGTGAAAAAATCTGACGCTAAACAATGATATCAGTTGAGGTTGATAAGTAGATTACATCATCTATCTAATTGTCTTCTTCGCCATAATACTTGAAACACTGCTCTAATTCATATACATTCTCCACTGAACCCAAAAAAGTTGGAACACGCACATGAATGCCCTTACCAGCCTCATCGTCGTCTGGTTCAACGTCACTTTTTTTGTGACCACTGTTCTTCTTTCGTTGAGGTGGCAACACATCCAATATTCTACCATGTCCAGTACTCCCTGCACCACCAGCCTGTTCCATGATCATGGCCATTGGCGCAGACTCATACAAGAGACGAAGCTTCCCATTGACATTGTCACGTGTTGCAGGATATCCGTAGATGCCTCCATTGATGAGAACATTGTGAACATCTGCAACTAAAGCGCCTACGTAACGAGAAGAGACTTTCTTTCCACCGATCGCACCAGCCTGTTTCATATTTGTCAGGAACTTTTGTACTGGCTCTGAAAACTCCCGATAATTGGCTTCATTGAAGCTGTACAAGGATCCAATTCCTGGTATTCGCATATTTGGATGAGTTTGAAGGAACTTTTGTTTGTCTGGGTCAAGAGTGAAGCCATGGACTCCACTTCCAAGTGTCAGTACTAGCACTGTTGTTGCTGAGTACAAACAATAGCCTGCAGCAACCATCTTGGTTCCTCGTTGTAAAAAATTATCCAAATTCACTCCATCTTTTCCTGCGCTTGCTCCGTCTGGGACGCGGTAAATGCCAAAGACCGTACCAACTGGAAGACTAGAATCAATATTCTTACTTCCGTCAATGGGATCAAACACTGCAACATATTCTCCAGACTGTAGTATATTAAATTCACTCGTATCGTACCCCATTACATCCGCACAGCTTCGTGGTAATGGCTCCTCTTCACTAGCCACAGCACAAACCACATTGTTGGATGCTCCACAAAACGCACGCAACATGATTGTATTGCAAAGAACATCCAATTGCTGCTGTACTTCGCCCTGCACATTTTCCTCTGCAAGCTCACCGGTGAGTGGATCAACGGCTGCTCCGTATAGATCATCTGTCTGAGCTCTCTGGACGATTCGGTTGATTTGTTTGCATGCATCAGCCACTGCCAATAGCGTTCGATCGAGATTACGTATCTCGCCATTCTTCCAGCATTCAACCTCAAGGAAGCGTTGGAATGTGCGTAGGTCCTTCTTTTTCATTTCAGGTGATGAGGCTGCATTGCGTGATGGTCCGAGAGGATCCAATGAGGAATGCAACGCTGATGTTTGCCTGGCTGGGGTGATCATCGATGTTGCAACAGTCGATTGGAAAGCAACCACCTGTGAGCAAAAAAACATTACTGCTGACAGCAATGTGATTTTTACTGAACGAAATACCATCGTTCTTCTTGAACAAGCTATGGTACTGATATCTAATTCAGTCTAGTAATGTAATGCAATTCATTGGCTGGTCGAGGTATGTCTGAACTTCTTTTGATGTTGCGCGTTGTGAGTTGGAGGCTTGTTGGAGGTTGTGGAGGTTGGGGTGGGAAGTGGCGGGGCGCGGGGACCAGGAACCGGACGAGAAATGGCCGGAAAGACCGGTATTATAGATACCGAAGTCTTTTTCACTTTTCACCGCCGCCGCAAGTGATGCGTACAATACTCTCACCATGGTGGAAGAAGACTTATAGCATGGGGTGCCTATGCAGCTAAAATTGAATCTCAACTACAAAACTGGCAGACAATAAACAATGGAAATGGCCGCCCGTCTCCTTGTCGCCGCTGCGGCGGCCTTTGTGAATTCGGTATGCATCCTGCTTACCCCGGCAGTTGCCACCACCGGTGTGACACGCAGCACCGTAATTATCCGACGAGGAGCCGATCCATTCTCTATCACATCATCCATGGATATCACGGCCTTTGGAGAAATCGAAGGCGCTGACTCTGTAATCGGTGAATGCACGTATGATGGTGGTATTATCAGTTTCAGCCATCCCATGTCACTCAAATCGAACGATACATCTTTTCCATTGGACAGCTCCAGTTATCTGCTATTCAAATGATGATTGATGAGATTAACACTTCTCCGCGGTGTGGGGTTACCGTTGGGGGGAAGAAACATGGGATACATCTAACAACCTATGGCGATGATTCATCTGATGATAAGGTTACTGCGATTGTGCAAAATGGCATGTTGCCGTTGGCAAAGTCTGCGGAGTACGTGGGAAGCTTTTGGATTGGTCCCTACTCATCCGGATTAACAGGCAACATGTCTCCTCTGGCGAATGCAACCGATGATCCCACCGCGGCGAAAACAGTACTCGTGGCAGGCGGTGCAGCTGACACATCTGCATTCGCCGGCTATCCAACAATATTTGGAACTTTCCCGCCCTCAAAGGTATATTTAGCCCAGGCAATTGAGGCACTAGCCAAGGCAGGTGCCAAATCTGCTGCGTCAGTATTTGAGTCGGCAAGTTTTACAAAGGGAGTATGTGCGGCTATGCCAGGACTTGCAGAAAAGTTTAATCTGACACTCCAAGCCGAGATTGAGGTTATTAAATCACCTACGTCGGATGACCTTGATCCAGTAGCGTTCAATCTATCTATGGCAGAGAACGATCCTGACATTGTTGTTGCATGCGTCTACGATCAAGGATGTGCTGAATGGGTAACTAGTCTAAGGAAGAGCGGGTGGTCGCCACGTGCTCAGATCTTCACAGTGTGTATAGGTATGGATTCTTTCACTAAAGCTATAGGGACGGATGCAATGTATATGATGGGGGTGTCTCCGTGGGATCCTAGTCTTGCCATGCAGGATGATGTTGTCGGGTGGTCGGCCAGGGAGTTTTCCGAGTTGTTTCTCGCCACTACTCAGCGGACGTCGACGTACCATGCCGCGTCAGCTGCTGCTTCGGTTGGAGTTTTGGTCCAAGCAATTGAGAGGGCTGACTCGTTTGATGCGGAGGCAGTGTCCGACGTTCTCGCCATGCAACAATTCACGACGCTCTATGGGCTGCTGCGTTTTGATGCCGATGGCCAGTCTCAGGCACCAAGCCTTCATCTACAGTATCATAAAGACTTGACAGTACAAACAGTCTATCCTAATGAATTCAAATCAGCCGAGCTGGTTTATCCGATGCCCACCTGGGAGGCTCGTGACTGCAACATCCTTTCCGAATGCCTTACCGGTGAAAATACTGGTGTTTGCAACGCAAATGGTACGTGCGAATGCGACAGTTCAGATGCCTTGTCCTCCGGAGTTGGTCGCACAGCCAAGTGCGTCTATATCCCTCATGAGGATCTCACCTACGTTGGCGATGCCCTACTTGCCATTGGGTACATTCTGTTTTCAGTCCAAGCCATACTGTCTCTGGCTTGTGCCGCTTGGACTGTGCACTATCGCAATCGCCGTGTCGTCAAGGCCTCGCAGCCTCTATTCTTATGTCTCGTGGCATGCGGTGCGTTTGTGATGAATCTTAGCATTATCCCGGTTGGTATCCAAGGGGGGTACCGCTACATTTTTGATCCTGTCACGGGTATTCAGACTGATGAGGCTAATAAGGATATTGATAGCGTTGATGCTGCTTGTATGGCACTGCCATGGTTGTTTTCGATGGGCTTTGGTGTGACATTTTCAGCCCTGTTTGCGAAAATTTGGCGCATTAAGTTGGTCTTTCAGGCTGCTCGAAGTTTCGTTCGCAAACAGGTCGGAGTCAAGGACGTAGCCTCGATCATGGTTGGCGTCATTTTACTCCAGGCACTAGTCTTAATTGCTTGGAATGTCGCAGATCCCCTCATATGGCAGCGGGAGGTCCTTTCCGAAGACCGCAACGGATACCCTACCAAGAGTATCGGTACTTGTAGCTCGAACAATGGCCTCGCATTTCTCATCCCCCTGGTAGTCATTGATGCGTGCATGCTCTTCTACGCCCTCTACCTTTGTTTTATAACTCGAAAGGTCTCTGCTGAGTACCAGGAAGGAACTTGGATAACTGCGTCGATCCTTTCTATTCTTCAAATTCTTGTGCTTTCGATTCCAATTCTCGTGATTGTTGATAACGACAACAGCGCCTTTTACTTCGTTCGGGTGGCGATCATATTTCTGGTTAGCTTCACCGTCACTGTGCTAATTTTCTTCCCAAAGATGTACAGGCTGCACTTTGTTAAGGCCGGTATTGATGGATCAAGACGAGCCGGCTTTACAGTATATCCAGGACGAATGTCTGCGGCTTCGGCCCACGATTCAGGGTCAGGGCAACGTGCCAGCTCTACAGCAGGTAATGTAAGTGATAGGGCTAATAAACGCACGAGCATTGATAGTAATGACGATGACAATGTCGTAGCAATTAGCGCTAGGAAAGTGGCGTTTGAAGTTGTTGGAATTATTTCAAGTCAGGAATTGAATAACAAATTGAATGACGAGCAGCAAATGACGAAAGATGATGGCAGTACCAGTTCCAATGATGACTTCCACGATTGCAAAAGTGACAATGTGTAACAAATGAGATCATACAACATAGACGTTGAAATAATAACTGTGATATTATTGATAAAAAGTAATAAGAACAAAAAGAGCATAAATCATCACCAGATGACGCCGAAGTGGACAGCGCTACAAACGGTATGGTGGCCCATTTTGGTCCTGGCGGCCCGCCCAAATTTGCCCTCATCACGACGAATAGTCATCGCAGTGTCGTTTGTAGGCGAGAGGTGGCCTGAGCCGGTCGATTTATTTAAGAAACGTTGTTTGGCAACCAGCACCGGATGATGCCGATGTGGACAGCGCTTTATAGTACATTCTACATACACAGTATGGTGGAAATATAATAGGAATTTCTCCTCCACTTGTCTCCGCTATTCAGCCTTTCCGTAAGTATGATATCGTAGCATATGTTTTTCAAAAGACGATCGCACTAAAGTGTGGTAAGGTAACAATACTGTACAATATACAACCAACACACTTCACACTTCATGCTGATGTCATCCGGCTAATGATGAATCCCTCATGCAACGAGCCGGCCGACTTTAAGGCGACCCTCTCCATACCAACACCAATGTCGGCCAAGGCAGAAGAGATTCGCCGGGTACTATCCGAGCCGGTTGTAGATCTGTGGAAGTTGAGGGAGCTTGCATTGACAGAAGGGGGGTTGGTCAACGGTAAGTCTCCTCAGATGTACTGAATTTGAATTTATTTTTGTGTCAACCTGCAAACACCAACAGTGGATTGTTTATTATTTGTTCCACTTTCTGTTGATAATCAAGACTCGTTACGAAAACTCGCATGGCCGAAATTGGTTGGTGTCAGCAATGATTGCATCTGCGCTCCTTCATCCGGATCAAATAATGAAGTGTAAGTGTAGACGGCTATCCTTTTTTATGCCTATCCGATCATGACCAAAATCCTTACGCTCTCTGTTGCTTTTTGCAATCATTTCCGCCAATAACGAAGTCAAACATCTCCTCTCCCCACCAGTGAAGTTACTATCCCACCTTCTCTTGACGCTGAGCAAATAGAACGTGATGTTTCCCGTGTGACATGGCACTTACTTACTGGGAACCAGCGCTCTCGTAATTTCCAGATGAGAAACAAGCATCGTAAACGTATATCACAACTACTAAAAAAGAAGCAACGGCGTTTAGGTGATTTCTTGAATCTGACACTTGTTCAAAGTTATGGTGATGATGTTGAGTGTGTGAAGGATGTGGAGCGGCTAAGGTATTACCAAGGATTTCATGACGTCGGCAGCATTGTGCTATCGACACTTGGTGGAGCATCGTTGCCCTCATCACCTGTGATACCTACAAATTCTGCAGAGACTTCATGCCCAAGTGATTTCCAGCTGGCCCAAACTGCAGCCGACAGAATGGGAATGACACTCGCAAGTCAGGTGTTGTTACAAATTTCGCAACAGCATCTCCGCGATCCCATGAGGGCGAATTTCCTTCAGCTTCAAGCTGCTCTTAGGCTTGTTTTGATGCCACTGATTGCAGCGTTCGATGGAGAGGTGCACTCTCATTTATATGATTGTGAGATGGAACCATTTTTCGCATTGTCCTGGATTATCACCTGGTTCTCACATGATGTGAGGGACACAGCGGTTGTCAAAAGGTTGTTTGATTTCTTCTTGGTCAGCCACCCCATGATGCCAATCTACATGAGTGTGGCCTTGACCATTCATCCGTTGAACCGCATTGAAGTGCTGAGCACAGATTGTGACTTTGCATGTGTCCATAATGCTTTGGCAAACCTGCCCAAAAATTCCAATGATGTAGGGTGGAAGTACATTCCTGGAGATTTCTCCTGCTACGTTGATGGCGATGATGACGAGATTAGCGTGATTAGCATGGATCCCAGTTTGCTGGGTACAGATGATGATAGTGTGATTTCTTCGACGCATCCTAAGGCTAGAGTTCCTTTTCAGGAACTTATTGATTTATCTGTTAGTTTGATGTAAGTTTACTTGACACTTTCTTGCCGTGTTGCATTGCATGCAACTAATTCATTCACTCATTTTTTGCGCAGGCATAAGATACCACCCCGAAACCTCATCAGCCTTGCACAACGCTACCATAACAACGTGACCATTCAACCCCTCATGTCTGAAAGTTCTAGCATTGCACTTTTACAACCTCCCCCTAGCTGGGGACTTGCATCACACGCAGACTCCGACTGGATTATCCGACAAAGGCTGCACAAGGAGCAGGGCACAAAGTTGAATAGACACCAGCGCAAAAATAGGAAGAAGCTTGGAAATGGATCCGACTGCATCATTGATGAAAATTCACCATTCATGTCAACAAATTATTCTGAGAAAAATGATGAGCCACCACTTCATGCTGTTATAGCGTCTGGTTCTGGCCCCGATGGACTGGCGGAGGCTAGAAAGATGAGAAAGAAGCGTAAGATTCTGGTTCGAAGTGTGGTGGTCACCATTTTCTCTGTAGTTGCATTGTTGGGAAAAAGTTACTTCTTCTCGACTCAAATTCAATACCAATTACCAATAAAAAACCATCTTTCCGGGGAGGAAGAAGTCCTGTTATTGGCGGACAGTTCTTTAGATGCGTGGAGGCAAGACAAAAAATCGCCTACCATTTCATCAGACGACAAGCAGCCTGACCAAACAAAAACTGCCATTTCTTCTGAAGACTTGCAGCATACTGAAACGATACATCAAAAATCGGAATTTCAATTGAAAAACAAATCTTTGTCGACGGGAAGTGAGAAGGAGGATGTTCCAACGAAGAGTAGCATCGTGAAGAATGAGGGGTCAGACAGTGATACTTCGCAACATCAGGTGAATTCAATTTCAATTACAGTAGTTTCTCCAAGTCCGTCAAAGCAATTTGCTCGAGCATTTGGCCAAATTAAGGCAGCCGTGGAGGATGAAATTTCGTTTGAAACGAAGGGTAGTGCGAGGTCAGCAGAAGCTGCGCAGGAGATATGGAGGAGACAAGCAAACAGCATAAAGTTACAAGGAGAACGGCTTTTGAATTTCAGCAAGGAATGCTTGGCTAGAGGAAGGCACTGACGTTGTTGTTGCTGCCAGGGAAGTACGATACTTCATATTTTTATAATTTTTTGTGTGTAAAGAAACAGTGGCGGGTACCATTGTATCACATCAGCGGGAAAGTCTCATAACTAGACTGTTTTTGATTTTTGGAGCTAAATTTGCTCTTGTTTGCTCTTGTTTCCGAAAACCACTCTCACGTCCCGCATCGCAACCCGAGCCAGCTCGCCCATTGTCCCTTATGTCCCACTCCACCATTTTTCAAAAAAGGATATCCAACTACTATCTAACCCCAAGACGCTCAATAGACGGACGCCCGGAATACTATCACCGCATTAACTTCCATTATCTGAGTACACTGCCATGGGAGAACCTGTTGTAGTGCAGGGCACGGCTATATCCCAGCCTTACAACCCGTATGAACATAAAACGTAAGTTACACGTCTATTACTTTTTTTGTCGTGCACCTTACATGCGATTATATTAATATCTCCGTCTTCTATTCTTACACTACCACATTGTCACAGTGCTGCACCGGCGAGTCAGCCAGCAGCTCCAGTTTCTAGCGCCGGCGCTGGGGAACAGCAGCCGGCAAAATGCCGCGACCCCATCTTCGCCTTAATTCTTCTCGGTAACGTTGCAGCCATCGCCGCAGTTGCGGGGATATACGGCACCACTGCATTCGATCAAACGGTGAACAATGGTGGCTACAACTACAATGGCTACATCGCTGCGGCTTTCATCCTCGGTGCTATTGCAATGATTTTCACAGGATTATGTCTTCCGATTATGATGTGCATCCCAGAGATGTTGATCAAGGCGTCGCTCATCGGAATGTTAATCTTGGCTGGAGCAATGATGGTGATCTCATTTATTACCGGAAACATCATTGGTGGAATTTTTGGCTTAGTCTTCTTCCTGATTTTCTGTTGCTATGCACGCGCGGGTACGTTCATGTTTATCATGAAATTCAAAGTGAGATGAGCTGCATTTTCCCTTCCCACGAACTAACTTTCATTTTTTCCCCTGTTCCAGTTTGGTCTCGTATACCATTTGCTAGTGTGAACTTGCTTACCGCGTGCACTGCTGTGAAGAAAAACTGTGGTGTGATACTTGTGGCCTATGTCTACGTGATACTTGCGTTTGGCTGGTCGATCTTGTGGTCGGTGGCATTGGCTGGCGTTTATGATCAAGTTATCAACGTTGGAAATGGCCAGGAAAACTCAATCAACTACGGGTACTACTTCCTTCTGTTCCTATCGTTCTTTTTCACCCACCAAGTAATCCAAAATTGCACTCACGTCACGGTGAGTGGGACTGTTGGAAGCTGGTGGTTCTCCCCGCAGGATTCTGGCTGCTGCTCTGGTGGTGTTATGGGGAGCGTCATTCGCACCCTTACAACATCCTTTGGATCGGTCTGTTTTGGTTCTTTGTTGGTGGCGATTTTACAGGCTCTGAAAGCGGTTGCATCTGCTGCACGGTCAGAAGAGGGTGGCTTCTTGATATGCATTGCGGAGGTAGGTATTTCTTCTATGTTACGGGTGGGTATTGTGATGTGCATCAAAAGTCCTAACTCTTCTCCCTCCATCGAATCTATCAGTGTATTCTGCAATGTTTAGCAGACCTACTCGAATATTTCAACAAATGGGCCTTTGTGTATGTTGGACTCTACGGTTACTCGTACATGGAAGCAGGCAAAAACGTCTTCACTCTATTCAAGAACCGAGGATGGGAAGCCATTATTGCAGACGATCTTGTCCAAAATGTGTTTTTCTTTTTGAGTCTCAGTGTTGGTGGTGTTTGCGCAGGGATCGGGTACGCAATAAATGAAAATTCCCTCGGCGATTTGTTCAATAACGCACCAAGCACTGGTTTGTCTGTGCAGGCAACCAATGCCATTCTCGGCTTTATTATAGGCTTGGTTCTAGCGAGCATCCTGCTCAGCACTATTGGAAGTGCCGTGAACGCAGTCATTGTGTGCTTCGCTGAAGGACCTGCCGAGTTTGAAGCAAATCATCCTGAGCTTAGTAGAAAGATGAGAGAGACTTGGTTGCAATTTTACCCCAATTGTGGTGCATGAGCCAATAGATAGATACTTTATATCTGTTGGGTATATATTTAGTTCTCTGTTAACGTTTTGATTGTGTTTATACGACGTAGAGTACCATAGGTGGAATCGTCGTGCAACTACATACGTAAACCTGCAGATTTGCTAATCATAATCATCTTCGTCTTCGATAATTTCCCTCTTCCTTCCATCACCGGTATTCTGCGATGTAGCTGATGTTTCTGTTTTTATTGCCTCGCGTAATGCTCTGTTTTCAACTTCATTACTGCCATCGGTCCCCCCTGCTTCAGCTGGCGGGTTTGGCACAGATTTTGACTTTTGGCGTGAATTGTTCTTTTGTTTCATATTTTTAGTGTCTTCCATTCTTTTTCTCTTCCTGGCAGCAGCAGCATCATATTGAAATGCATTCTTCTCAGTTACTCCATCAAGGACACCAGACAAAAAGGTATACTCTTTCTTCGACTTAACACTCTTTTTGATTTGAGCCAAGGTCACTAATGTAACATCCTTAGCAGTGGTATTTGTTTTCGATGTCGAGTTTCGCTTCCGTACATTATGTGATGCTTCCGTAGACCTTGCCAAATCACTCACAAACAATGCAGAACAAGCGTTGATCAGCTCGACCGCCTTCGTCGATACTCTCCCTACATCGCTATCTCTGAGTAATTGTGCCTTGATTTTGGATATTGGGAATTTACCATCGGAATCCATCGCGGCTGAATTCGCTTCATAAGAAAATCTATCTTCTGACTTGCTCAATAAGCCGTGCTGCTGCTAAGTATCAAATAATTATATTATTGACGATGAAGGTTGGCTGTTGGCTCTGGCGAAATAGACAGCATTCACGGCAACTAATAACAAAACAACAACACGGTGCATACTTAGATAAGTATCGTAGCTACTCCTCTACATCATACGGGAGAGAGTCTGCTTTTATTATGCGAAACACAAAACTCAAACGCGATAGGTATGATGTATGGTAGATAGAGAACATTGTGACGCGGCAGCGGCAAGCTTCGTGCGTCATAGCTCTGATCTGCTTGATGAGATACAACATACAAAAAGNGCCTCGACAACGTCAACCACCCTGCCCGTCGCTTACTGATGAACCTCAAGCATCGAGGAGCTCCGGTCAAATTTACTACGCCCCCTTGGACTACCGAACAAATTGATAAGGCCATCCGTCGTGGACCCCACAAATCATGCAATGAATACATTGACTTTCTGGACGAAGAGTTCATCGATATGATCAGGAAAGGTCAATGGGTCATCCTCCCAGCCTCTGTGGCCAAGAAATTGGTCGGCCTGCGCGTATCACCCCCAGGAGTGGTGCCGCAGAGGGACCGACGCCCTCGTTGGATATGCGATTATACCTGGTCAGGAGTTAACTTGGAAACCATCCGTTTGGCACCGAAAGAGGCAATGCAATTTGGGACTTGTTTAGACAGGGTCCTCCGGGAAATTTTGTTGGCAGATCCGAAGTATGGTCCAGTGTATCTGAATAAGACGGATTTGAGTGACGGTTTCTACAGGGAGGACCTCAACCCGGGCGACATCCCCAAGTTGGGTGTCATCTACCCATCTCGGCCAGGCCAGGAGGAGCCATTGATTGCGTTCCCCCTTGTTCTCCCCATGGGATGGGCGGAGAGCCCTCCCTACTTCTGTGCCGCCACAGAAACTGTCGCTGACTTGGCGAACTCCCGTCTCCAGGATGCCTCCCACGTGCCGGACGACCATCATTTGGATGATCTGGCTCACGCTACCCCAGCCAAGAACACCGCGCCAACTACCTACGCCTCCACCAGCGCCGTCGCTGTGCCAACCGAACGAGATCCATGCTTGCAGCACTCCTCCACCAAACCCCTCCAGTATGTCGATATCTTCGTCGATGACTTCGTGTCAGCAGCACAGAAGCCCTTTCTCCGGCGAGTCCGTCGCACACTCCTTCGAGCCATCGATGATGTCTTCCGACCCAATGATCATTTAGATAATGAGCACCGTCGTGATCCTGTCTCCATAAAAAAATTGTTGAAAGGTGATTGCTCTTGGAGTACCGTGAAGCTTATATTGGGTTGGATTGTTGATACCGCAAACATGACCATCCAGCTGCCCCCTCATCGGGTGGAACGTCTATGGGAAATCTTGAACAGCATTCCTCGCCGGCAGAAACGGACTAGTGTGAAGAAGTGGCACAAGGTTCTTGGGGAACTTCGTTCCATGGCAATTGCCCTCCCCGGATCACGGAGCATGTTTGGCCGCCTCCAAAATGCACTGTGTTTGGATGGTACCTCGCGAATCGCCCTGAATAAAGGCGTTCACCAAGCCCTTGACGACTTTCGCTGGATAGCAAAGGATCTCACTGAGCGCCCCACCAGAATACAAGAAATTGTTCCGTTACTGCCTGGCGCCGAAGGCGATCATGATGCATCGGGTGCTGGAGCAGGTGGCGTCTGGTTCCCTTCGAACACTCTTGTGCCTCGAGGAGCCTGGAAGCCAAATGTCCCAGTAGTGTGGCGGATCGAGTGGCCGGATTGGGTTCGTGCCCGCCTTGTGTCGGCTGACAATCCCACAGGAGACATCACAAATTCAGATTTGGAGTGTGCCGGAGGCCTTATTCAGCTGGAAGCTTTGGCGCAAACGTTTGACATCCGGGAACGCACAGTAGTGAGCAAAGGTGACAACCTCAACACCACGTTCTGGGAGCGAAAAGGAAGTACAACAACTGACTCAGTGCCCGCGTACCTCCTACGCCTCTTCGGCCTTCACCAACGCTTCCACCGCTACGTGCCACGTTTTGACTACATCCCTGGCAAATCAAACCTGTTGGCGGATGCATTTTCTCGTGATTTTCACTTGTCTTGGCCGGAATTGCACTCACACTTAGCGCATCTCTTTCCACAGAACGGTGGCTGTCAAGGCTATCAAGTGTGGACCCCACCGCCTCAGCTACTTTCAGGGATTCTC